>JAODAL010005212.1:0-146419 GCA_025379985.1 Phyllomedusa bahiana
TATTTTGTTCTAGAAGTGTTTGGCTTTATGATTGTCTAGGTCCTTGTTTGGATCTAATATGTTGATTGTTCTGTGTCATTACCTTGAATATGTCAGTGATCTGGAATAGGATCGATTGTGTCTTCCTGAGATGTTTATTTCATAATTCTGTATTGTATGATTACCCATATGTGAAAATCCAATAAACATTTGTTTAAAAAAAAAAAAAAAATGTATATGCAGCTGCAGTGGACGCACACTGGACTTCAGATCCAATACCCCACAAAATCAGAATTAGAACGTAAGAGAAGCAGTCTCTGAGACAAGCTGAGACACCCCCCAAAAATCGCTGTATAAAATCAGTTCTTTAGTATCAGCTATTATAAGCAGTTGCGGCAGCACCTTCCCTGATCAGTACAGTGAGAGCGGTATGAGCTCCCAGCGTCGCGCCCGGACTTATATAGTGCGGTGACGTCACAGAATCCCGCCGGTTCTGATTGGCTTCATCTCTTCACATGTCATGCTGGCTATGGCCTTCTTCCTCCCTTAGTTGTTTGCCCCATGTAACGCCATGTGCTTGCAGCCATTTTATCAATCAAAAGCACACTTCTTTCACGCGAAGTACCCCAAAGTTCGACTTCGTTCCTGAAACTCTAAACGAATTCCACTTCGTTCGAATCAATTTGCCCATCTCTAATTATAACCCTCTCAAATACACTATTGAATAAATCCAAAAAGAACTGAGAGTATAGGTTAAAATATCTCACATTTTATTGATCCTATTAAAATCTAGGATAACAAAATCCAGTGGGTTCAAAAAAAATCCAAACTCATGAGTTCAAGTCAAGGTGTGTATTAGTAGTGACATATATATAACATACATATATATATATATATATATATGTATCGAGTTAGCACTATTACTTAGTCATGTAACCTCATTAATTAAGGTATAGTATTCCCATCAACCTATAACAGCTATATCAGCCTAATAGGAGTCATATATAGATAAGTGAAGCCTGCTAACAACAGACAAATAAGTTTTACTGATAGAAAGTGTCACCACTATGTGGTCAGCAGTCTTACCTATATGAGACTGTACTCGCCCAGCCCCAACGCGAGTTTCGCGTCTAGAACGCTTCCTCAAGGGGTATCATTATCAGCACAAAGAGGGTCAAACTGAGACAACAGTGTGAATAGATAACACAGGATCCATCAGTCACAAGAGGAGATAGTCACAGTTCACCCTTTCACCTCCCTGCACACTGATTTCTTCCCAGGTCACAGAGCATGACTAAAAAACTCCCCTATAGAAGTGAATGGGACAGTCTCCTATGTGCATGAAGCTACTGTAAAGCATTTCTCTGACTGCTGTTAAAGCAGTGCAAACAAGGCCAAAGTGAAAACTGCAAGACTTAAGAAGTATTAAAACATATTGAAAGTGATATGAAAAATTAAAAAAACTAATCGAAAATTCTTAAAAAATGTGTTTAACAAAAAATGGAACTTAAACAATGGCTCATTTTTTGATGACACATTCCCCTTAAATCATAACGACAACCAAAAACATCCAAATGACCCTGATCAAAAGTTTACATACCCCATTTTTTAATACTGTGTATTGCCCCCTCTAACATCAATGACAGCTTGAAGTCTTTTGTGGTAGTTGTGGATGAGGCTCTTTATTTACCCAGATGGTAAAGCTGCCCATTCTTCTTGGCAAAAAGCCTCCAGTTCCAGTAAATTCCTGGGCTATCTTGCATGAACTGCGAGCTTGAGATCTCACCCAGAGCGGTTCAATGATATTGAGGTCAGGAGACTGAGATGGCCACTCCAGAACCTTCACTTTGTTCTGCTGAAGCCAATGACAGGTCGACTTGGCCTTGTGTTTTGGATCATTGTCATGTTGAAACATCCAAGTATGTCCCATGCGCAGCTTTCGGGCCGATGTGTGCAAATTTGCTTCCGTATTTGCTGATAACGTGCTGCATTCATCTTTCCTTCAACTTTGTAGCTCACATATCCCCAAAACATAAATGATCCACCTCCGTGCTTTACAGTAGGAATGGTGTTCCTTTCATCATAGGCCTTGTCGATCCCTCTCCAAATGTAACGTTTATGGTTGTAGCAAAAAAGTTAGATTTTGGTCTCATCCCTCCAAATTACCTTATTCCAGAAGTTTTGAGGCTTGTCTCTGTGCTGTTTGGCGTATTGTAGGGGAGATACTTTGTGGCATTTGCGCAGTAATGGCTTTCTTCTGGCGACTCAACCATGCAGCCCATCTCTTTTCAAGTGCCTCCTTATTGCGCATCTTGAAACAGCCACACTGCTAGTTTTCAGAGAATCCTGTATTTCAGCTGATGTTATTTGTGGGTTTTTCTTTGCATCCTGAACAATTTTCCTTGCAGTTGTGGCTGAAATTTTTGTTGGTCTATCTGACCGTGGTTTGGTTTTTAGAGCCCCTGATTTTCCATTTCTTAATCACAGTTTGAACACTGCTGACTGACATTATCAATTCATTGGATATCTGTTTGTATCCCTTTCCTGTTTCATACAGTTCAACAACCTTTTCGCATAGATCCGTTGACAATGCTTTTACTTTCACCATGACTCACAATCCAGAAAGGTCAGTGGCTGCATGAAAGATGCAAGAGACTGGATTCCAGAAACTCGCTCAGCTTTTATGCACACACACGGATTACAAGCAAACAGGTCACAGGTGAGGATGTTACCTTTAGCAGCCATTCAAACCCATTTGTATCAACTTCTGTGCATGTTATCAGGTTAAAACCACCAGGGTATGTAAACTTTTGATCAGGGTCATTTGGATGTTTTTGGTTGTCATTATGATTTAAAAAGAGAAAAAGTAGTTTGACAATAAATGGCTTCACCCAACCACTTACTATGAGTGGAAAAAAATGGTTTTGTGTCATCACTCTGAAAAAAGGCCAAGAAAGCAAAAACTCTACCGCCGTATGTAAACTTTTGAAAACAACTGTACATTATTATTCCTTTTATACTAACCACGGGTCATTGTTTTGTATATATTTCATTGATAAAAGTCTGTGTGCAACCAAAATGACTGGCAGCACAATATTAATTGAGTGCACAATAATAATTGAATGACATTTCTATTATATAATTTTAGACCCTGGCAAAGACACATATTGGACTGCAATACAGAGGAACTTTTTGTTAGAGGGAGAATGTGGAACATTCAGGTCTGCATCCATTATGTCCACATAAATGTCAGGAACTCATTGGGCTCTGTACATGAGATGAGAGAATGGAGAAACTCAATATGAAAGTTGTGCAGGCTCACATGTTGTTTGAGGCATATGATGGGACAGATCGAACGGTCAAATAGGCTTGCATAAAACTCTGTGAATCACTCCTGAGAGTGAACTGGGTCATTGTAGTACATAAACAAGTGTAAAGTCTAATCAAAACCTAAAGTGAAAGAGTTGTATTGGGGAGAACGACACAAGAAGAATAAAATAATATTCCATTAATACAAGGTCTCTGACCTCTACCAGAAATAGCACGTCTTGGAATACCTCCCACCCAGATGGAAGCACCCCTTGAAGCAAAGGTAGGTTTTTGACCTCCAGACTGGGCAGTCCAACATGAATGATCACAGGGTTGCCACGAGCTTGAAAGTTTTCCTGAGGTTGCTTAGTGGAGTGGGGCGCTAGGCAGTCTGTAGCTGGAGCGATGGCAAGATGCAGACATAAATGGACTCCTCCATGACCATTGGTGAATTTACCTCTGAAAATGGTAGACAGAAAATGAATAGCACCTGCATGTGAGTACCCCTTGTCTTTTGGGACTGACACGTTAGAATAATCAATCAACATCTTATAAGGGGATGAATTTTTTTTTTTTTCTTCAAGTTAGGTTCAGTCCCAGAGTGGAGCAGACATGCAATAGCAGATAGATCCATTTAATGCTGTAGAGGATGGTGGATGCTGTGCCAGGGTGAAAGCAAATTAAAAAAAGGGATGCTTTGCTTCAGCAGGGACTAGGAAGCTGGTGAGAGTTGATCGGAAGATGGATGGAGCTAAACATAGGGCAATCCTTGAGATAAACCTGTTAGAGGCTACAAAAGATTTGAAACTGGGGCGTAGGTTCATCTTTCAATGACAATAACCCTAAATATACAGCCAAAGCTACAATGGAATTCACATGTGGCATGACTTGAGAATTGCTGTATGGGCAAAAATTCCAGCCTCTAGCTGTGCAAAGCTGGTAGAGACATACCCCAACAGATTTGCAGCTGGCATTGCAGCTAAAGGTGGTCCTAAGGCAGGCATCCTCAAACTGCGGCCCTCCAGCTGTTGGGAAACTACAACTTCCATCATTCCCACTGTTATAGATTATATAAATGCATGATGAGAGTTTTAGTTTCCCAACAGCTGGAGGGCCGCAGTTTGAGGATGCCTGCCTAAGTAGTGACTCAGGGGGACTTAATACAATGACATTTCACAAATACTTGCTACTTTGTGTTGCTCTATTTTATCAAGAAAATACATTTAAGTTTGTGGTTGTAACTTTTAAAATAAGAAAAAGTTCAAAGGGTATAAATACTTTTGCAACACACTGTAGATGACACAGGATCCACCAATCACAATAGGAGATGGGCACAGCTCCTCCTTTTCCTGCAGTAATTTCTTCCAAGGTCACACAGCATTCCTAGAAAACTCTCCTATAGAAACAAATGGGTCTGCTCCTATTCACAGGATCCTAGGTCTATCTAGCTGTGTTAAAGCATCTCGCTAAATTCTGTTAAAAGCAGCTGAGACAAGAAAATAGAAATATTTAAAAAAAATAAAAAAAAAATAAAAGATTATGTATCAGTGTCTTGTGAGAAGAGAAAGTGCTACTAGACACCACTCGTAGCAGCTTATCTAACTTTTTTTCTAAGTTGCTTTAGCCTTTACTGTTTCTTTGTACTGCAGTATCAGAGGAGGTTAAATTGCTGTACATATATTAAGTGCCTTTTGCTAGTGATCCTGTGATTGTTTTTAAAAACATTATATATATATATCTATATACACACATATATCTATATCTATCTATCTATCTATATATCTATATCTATATACATATATATATCTATATCTATATACATATATACATACACACATACATATACACACACATATAATGTTTCTATACATGGGCACGGGTTTTCGGCCGGTTTGCGGTTTTTCAGCCGAAAATGAGCACAATTGTGCTCTATGGAAAACCCGTGCAGCAGTCCCCCCTGCACGGGTTTTCCATCCGGCAGTTTTGCTGCTAAACATTGTGGAAGGACAATCTTCCGTCCGGTTTCCGTGAAGAAGCACATAAAACTGAAAACCAGGTCACAAAACCTAGAACATGTTCTTTAATGTGCCATATTTCACATGAAACCGGTGGATTATAGTACTGTTCAATTGAATTAAATCTGAAACCTGCAGCAGAAAACCGATCCCAAAAAAGAAATAGAGTGTAAAATACTGGTCGGATTCTGATTAGAATCCAACAAGTATTTTGTCCTCTGCTGTGTGGACATAGCCTAAGGAATTTGTTTTCCGGTGAATAATTTGAGGCCATTGCTAGAATGTTTTTGCCAGAACTCAAAAGTACTCACTCAGTAACAGAGGGCATCCGCTGACCTGAAGGAGTTAATCTACCAATTTATGTAATGCTGATTTTACCGTTCCTCAAATGAGCTACATGTTAACTGTAATTGCTGATGTCAGCTTGTGAGAGATAAAGATGAAGGTCACTGCATCCTCATGCTTGTTAATTTAATTAGCATCTTCAGCAACAGGGATTGAAACCCATTCACATTTTACAGTTTTCTTTGCACAATCCAATGTGAAATTCATTTTTTTTTTTTTATTAACTTTCCCAAGCCCCTTAATTTACTTCAAGGAGTTTTGGCACTTCACACAATCCCTTCTGAGCTGGTCTCAGAACATGTAAGTAGCTGCACATGCACAGCTCGGCCCAATTCATATTTTTTGGAGTTCTAAATATAGTCGGGCACACTTGCTTGGCTAGATTCAAAACGCCGAAAGAAATTAATGGAGAGAACTGCGCAAGTACAGCAAGTACCCCAAGCAAGCTATGAGCTGGCCTCAGAAGGGTTTTAGCAAACTGGCAAAATCAATTTAAAAGTAAACAGTCTAAGCTTTTACCAGCTTCTACTGTTTTTTTTATAAGCAGCTTTATTCAACATCCATATTTCTCCACATGCAGTAATGGAAACAAAAAAAACCCCCAGAAAGCACAAAACGTTTAGTAGTACTTCTTAGTACAAGACTTATTAGCAATAGATGTTCTCACCTTAAGTGTTGTACAAATCAAGACAACCCTCTGCAGGTCAGAATCCCAAAAGAAACAAACACTCAGGGTATGTTCACACAGCGTAATTGCACCGCGTACATTACGGCCGCAATTACGCCGGGTGTTTTGGGAGTCACACGGATCAGCGTAAAATACGTGGCGAAATGCGCCCCAAAATAAGCTGTGTGAACATACCCTCATACTGCATCCATAAGTGACGAGCCAATAGTCACGGACGGGCTTGGACGGGCCCACAGGGGAAAACCTCGGTGGGCCCCTGAGCGTGGTAGACCTGAAGTTGTTTTTTTAATTCCATATACATCCTCAGAAGAGGCAAAAAAGCAGAGAAAGAACAAAAAAAAGCAAGAGTTTGAGTAAAGGAGGACTGTACAGTTATTTACAGTAACTGTAGAATAGGCCCCTAAAATAAACTCCACCGGTGGGCCCCGAAACAGCTCAACTGGTGGGCCCTAAGCACCCCGTCCGACACTGGTCAAGGAAGACCAAAACTCATATCTGGAAGTCTGCTTAATTAATATAATGAACACGGAGGAGATACTCTGGCAGTGCTGTATGGTTGCGTGCACTATAGTCCACTGTTCATATCCAGCACACTACTTCCCCATGTGAGCCATGGGCTTCCAGCTCAGCATCTTCTTTCCCTTGCTTATTCAATACAACTTTGGGAATTGTAGGTATTGTGACCCTTTTTTTTATTTTATTATAATATCTGTGTGTGCATGTAGAAGCCAAATTACACTTTAAATAATCATACAAAAATTCATCAAAAAACAATCATTAAATAGTCTTCAGACTGAATATACCGCACACTAGATGTTACATTCTTTACTATCAAATAACATTGCAACAGGCACTTTTGTTCTGATAGAATTAAATATCTGAAGGATGAAAACACATGGAGACAAATCATGCATCAATTCTCTGTAGTGTCATTTCGAAGAGTATAACCTTTCACTGAGCATACATAGCCAATCCCTTTGTCAACCAGGGAAGCCCCCCGAGTTAATGGGCTCAATTTAATGAGTCTAGGGTCTTTCACCTAAGCTTCAAGATTGTATGGTTTTGAGCACTATGTTTTTTTCCTTCAATATAACTAGGGATTTTTTATTTCTTCAACAGCAAGAGTGGGAAGGTAATGTTCATTAGGTTTATCTATAAAACATGCAAAGGTGTAGTAGAAGTATAGGAAATCCAATAAATCTAAGCTCTGACACGCTACCAACAGTATTGGTAGCCAACATCACAATAGCATTAAAAATAAAAGACAATTCACACAATTGTAATAAAACAGTTTATAATACGAAATAAAAGTTTCATTGTATCAGTCAATCGTGAAAATTTTATAGCGGTACAGACCAAGTATGCATTTTTGATGAAACGGTTCACAATACATACACACCAGTCATACTCATTGATCTTTGTACATGTGCATGGTAGACACCATGAACCTGAGAAGCAGGGAACACAAGAATTTTTGTGTTCCATGCTTAGAATCCTTACTCCACAGTAAGAATATTTTCACACATGGCAAATTTGTTGCAAAAAGTTCTAACTGGTGTTTAGGCAACATGTAGAGAGGAGTTTTAGGGTGCATTCACACAGCAAAGACCAAATACCGGTCGGATTTTCCGACCGGGTATTAGTCTCTCTTTGGCACACAGGGGGGACGGCTTTTGTACGCGGTTTGCAGATTCAAGCCGTCCCCCTTCACACCCACATGTTCATGTTCTGCTCGAAAAGTGGGCGGAAGAGTGAACATGTTCTAAGTTTTTCATTATGCTGGCGATGTCAAAAACAGTCCGGCGGAAAATCCATTCAGTGGGGACTGCTGAACGGATTTTCCATTAAAGTCGATGAGGGAGCGTTGCATGTCAGTTTTCAGACGGTTTCTAAAACTACAAACAGTCTGAAAAACCGACCAAAGTACCATGCCGTGGGGACAAGCCCTTATACATCCAAATTCACATGTACGCAACAAATGTGTCACATCCAAACAAACTTAAAGGATAAAAATGTATTCTGTGCATAGCTTTATCATTGTATTTCCCCCATGTAAAGTCTTTTGTCACTGGAAGCAGACAGAACTGTAAAGAGAGAAAAATAAATAAATTGTATGGTTAAATAACTGCTTTGTAAGTCAGCTTTACAGGCATAACAGTGATATAATTTAGCCACCACACTCTTTGCATATCTTGGTAAATATTAAAAGACTTTATAAAAATATGCTTATGAGCAGAAAGTCATATTATTTAAACCAAATAGTTAATCTAAAAAAATCTAACACACATGATAGTATGGAGAATACTTTGAATACGTTTAATACTTTATAATGTTCTTTGTAATGCACCTCTTAAGGTGAGCTTCTGGTCCACCAGATATTAACCCACTTCGCCTCAAGGTCAAGACAAAGTTGACCAAAGCGACAGTCATCCACCTCCAGTATGCAGATGCCGACATCATATTTGCCCACTCCAAGAAGGCACTCCTAACTTCTTTGCCAAGGCTTTCAAGAGTGCAGGATTCTTCCTTAACATCTTGAAAACAAAGAACCTCTGTCAAAAGGTCTCTCTTCAATGTAACTGAGCCCTCAGCAATCACCATCGCTGAAGAAACCGTGGAAGTTGCTGAGCCTTTCCGCTAACTTGGCACCTACTTAACACAAACAGAAACCACTGAGAAGGAAGTTCAACACTGCATCCAGTTGTGCCAGCACTTCGTTCCGAAAAACTAGGTAGTAGTTCTCAAACCAGACGCACCCAAACTAATAATCTATAAAGGGCATTTGTATCACTACCCTTGTGTATGCCGAGACCTGGGTTACTACGGTTGTCAGCTAGACCTATAACTCCTCTGATTACAGCCTTATCACCAGTATCAAAGTCATTATCTTGCAAATCCAACTGCATTAAAATGCCCAACACTCATCCTTTCAAGACAAATTCTGTACTCCCAACCAGAGAACTTAGGGTGGGCAGGAGGAAGTAATTCAAATAGAGATCTGCCTTTAAAAAAGCAACATCACTACCTTGGAATCCCTGGTAAATTGTTCTTTATGGCACCACATGACCTATCAAGCAGTAGTGAATTTTGAGACCATCCATCTCTTCAATGATGTAAACAAAAAAAAGTGATGAAAGGAAAGAAGAAGAGATTCCACATTGTGAAAGCACCTTCAAAATGGAACCTCTTGCTCTGAGGGTCCCAAGATGCATAGCTTAAGGCATGGACTCCTCAGCCATAAGTTATCTCGACAGGAGTCAGTCATTCCCACATCGAGAGCACTGATAAGGACTAAAAGCCCTCATTCTTTTGGTGGTCGGCCACATTACTGTACAATACATGATGGTGATGAAACTCTTAGAGAAGAAAGCAGGAGCATTACATGCTGAACAGCGGTTGGTACTTACAAAAGCAAACTGATATTTTGGGGTTCTCACCCCATTGGATACAACAACTCATGAGAACAACACAAGCACCCACTGTCTTGTTTTGCCTTATACATCCTACAATTGGGTGCTTCATTTCCTTGAGGTTCCTACATGTTGCCTACATTTTGGCTTCTGTTTATACTTAAGGGGATTTTACACAAACAGCAGTTTTTTTCTGGAAAAATTACACTCCACTTTTAGGTTATTTCAGCCAAAGCCAGAAGTAGATCCAGCAGAAAGGAGAAGTTCATCATTCCTTTTCAATCCACTTCTATATTTGGCTCAAAAAACTGACTGGAAAACTGCCACAAAAACCAAAGTGTTTTCCAGATATACTATAGGTGAAACCATCTGAAATGTTAATCAAAAGTGTAGCTTTAAAGCGTTCTGCACATCTTATACCTATATCTTAGTAGGTAAAGAGCCACCTAAACTGACAGATAAATTAAATAACATGAATAAACTACCATTTGGTTTGGAAGAGCACTTGATATTTTGTTAAGGAATTACAATATCTCCAATTATGCAATACATTCTAACTAAAAGGCTTCTGCTTCAAACTAGCACAATCTTAAAGGGGTTATATCGCTATAAAGATCATGTCCCAGATTATGGGGACAGTAAAAATAAGCACTTTTGTAATTGGGTTGCATTGCCTCAGTCACTTGGTTTAGCAGATATGAGCTTTTCTATGCATCTGTGTTCTATTTCTGCTGCTGGTCGGGACACGCCCCCTGGCCGGATCCTGCCCCCCCCTAGACACGCCCCCTGCACATTGATTGGCTGGCATTTCATTTAGCCTGTTGGGATACGCCCCCAGACAGGAAACAGCCCGGACACGCCCTCTACGCTGTGATTGGCTGCCTGCACACTCTGTGTTTACTCCCCACTGAGCTGTTAAAATCGATAGTGAAACTGAGGGCTGGAGCCTCAATACTCCTCTCTCAGCTCTAGGGTGAATGATCTGGGCAATTACTGGCTGTTTAACTCACAGATCCCCTCATATAACACAGTGTTATAGTCTCCTGCCTGTTAACAGGGGGAGAGGAGGGAGGGAGGGCAGTGTGCATTGCTCTATATAACCCAGACTGCTGCCTGGTAACAGAGGGTGAATGGGGGGCAGTGTACACATGTTTCATCAGTTCAGTCTGTGTGTATAACTGCATATACCACAGTCATACAGTCTCCTGTCTGGTAACAGAAGGGGAGGAGGGAGAGGGCAGTGTACACTCCTCACATGTCTGATCAGTTCAGGCTGTGTGTATAACTGCATATACCACAGTCATACAGTCTCCTGTCTGGTAACAGAAGGGGAGGCGGGAGAGGGCAGTGTACACTCCTCACATGTCTCATCAGTTCAGGCTGTGTGTATAACTGCATATACCACAGTCATACAGTCTACTGTCTGGTAACAAAAGGGGAGGTGGGAGAGGGCAGTGTACACTCCTCACATGTCTCATCAGTTCAGGCTGTGTGTATAACTGCATATACCACAGTCATACAGTCTACTGTCTGGTAACAAAAGGGGAGGAGGGAGAGGGCAGTGTACACTCCTCACATGTCTCATCAGTTCAGGCTGACTGTATAACTGCTTATAGCCCAGTAAGGAGCCTGAAGCTCTGCAGACACATAAGCATGCAGGAGGCTGTATAGCTGTCCTCTGCAGACATCGTTCGGCTTCTGCGGCACAGTCAGAATGATGATGTCACAGGTCTTCAGTGATGAGAGACACGCCTCCTCGGAGGTGAGACACGCCTGCTGAGAGGAGAGACTCGCCCCTGGATTTATAATTCAATCTCAGAGAATTAGCTGAACAGCATGAACAGTTCAAATGATACAACCCCTTTAAGAACACTAACTACAGGGAGAAAAGATTCCTAGTGAATGCCCCAGTAACCTTACAGCAGAGTATAACTCATTGTTTACAGCTTATGGCCTGTTAGTTTGCACATAAGTTACAAGAAAGACACAAGTCAGTTGTAGACCCAGCTGAAAGTAAAAGCAATAAGGCTAGCAATAGCAACTCAATAACAGTTGATCTGACTCCCCATTTCAAAACCTTGTATTCATCCAAAACTAGACATACACATTCTTCTGTTCATTTGGTCAGAAATTAACCCTTTAACGATGGTATTCTCTGTCAACAGCGATGTCAAAAGACATCACTGCTTACAGAGGAGGTTTGCAGTCCCCAATGCCCTAACTGCGCTAGGAACAGAGTGGTTTAACCCTTTGACAATTAACAGGGATTCCCTTGCTCCATCAGGATTCCCAGTGCCTGATAGAGCCTGGGAATGTCTGTACAGCCAGCTTTGGGGACATAAGTGGTCTGTATAGCAAGCCGGCGGGGCGGGCACACTGTGTGTTGCCCTGACTGCGGCCTGTGCCATACTTACACAGAATGTAATGTATTAGCATACCGGAGTACATGTAGTGTAAAAAAATAAATAAAAAAATATATATAAAAAAAAAGAAGTCTACAATGGTTATCATTTGAAGGGATTTAGAGAAAAAAAAAAAAAAAAAAAAAAAAAATGATTATTGTGCATGCATTACACACAAAAAAGCAACAAAAAAACCCCTACACATTAGGTATCCACACGACAGTAATAACCTATAGAGCTAATCAAACAGATCAGTGTGAAATGTGAATAGTGTAAAAAAAAATATCTAAAATTTAATAGCTATTGTGTTTACATTACACACAAAAAAACAAAAAACACACTACACATATTGGGTATCCACATGACCATAAAAACCTGTAGAACAGGTTATTTAGTGTGAAATGTGAAGGGTGTAAAAAATAAATTTGAAAAAACTAATTTAGAAATACACATTTTACTATGATCAAGCTGCAAAATTAATTAAAAAAAAAAATTACAGTAATTTATATGAAAACTCATAATACGCCCGCAAAAAAAGTCCTGGTGCTTGAGGTAGTTACCCATGCAAACTCACCAATTGACTCTTCAGGGTGGAAGGCTACCTCATTGACAGACCCAGCGTGGCCTGGAAGTTTGTACAAAATCCTGCGGGATGTCGTGTCCCAAACATAGACAAATCTGTTCAAGAAGAAGTAAAGAGGTGAAACTCTGGATTGTACATTTATAGATAGGTAAAACAAGTACAGAATGGGAAAGAGGACATGGTAAGAAGATGCTTACCGATCTGCTGACCCGGCTGCGATTTTGCTGCCATCAGAAGACCATGAACAGCGCAGCAAATTCTGGAACACAAAGGCAGCCTGTTAATGATCTCAACTTGGTCGTTATGGAAAAGAGAAGATAGGGCTATAGCTACTAACCTTTTCAAAATTGTGCACGTTGCCTTGAAAGATCTTGACACATCTTTCCTTTGGGGCAAAAGGGCGAATATCCCATACACGAACTATGACCAAAAGATATATAAAATTAGACATTTATTTCCTTTATTCCCACAACACGTGCAGTACATCTTGTAGGCCAGTTAATAACACAGACTGCAATAAACCTATAAGCTTAGACAGTAAGCAATAGCGGGCCTCCTGGGACCAGTATAGATTATTGTAGTCCATATAGTGCTCAGCAGAAAACACTGGTGTTCAATAAATGTTGCAAAATAAATATACAGCTGTATAAAGGGCTATACAGAGATGAGTTGGACGTGTGAGGTAATCTACATAGCTATTATTTTATTGTTTCAAGTATATCAAGTATTTAGATTTAGGCAAGTATTCATCTATATTATCTCAGTCTGCTTTATACTATGTTGTCAACAGACTAGACTTGGTTTTAGCCATACATCTGAATAGAGCGGCAGCACACACGCCCAAACACTGCTCTATTAAAACTCCTCCTCACTGTGGTCAAGTGGACAGGTTCAAGCAAACAGCAAAGGCTTTGCCAAGACCTCCAGAGAAGGAACTACTATTTGCAGTGTCTATGCTGTGATTACTCAATCTATTTCTTTGATCTGTAATAACAGCATCCTACTATAAAAGTTGCCCAGTCCAGGAGGTATTCTGTTCCATAGGAAAGCTAATGTTTAAATGCCTTCATCTGAATTTTAAAGATATTTATGACCACACAGATCATAAAACTGATGCATGTCTCATGTATGGTGACTGATGGTAAAATACTTGTGGGCTATTCCCCCATGCCTGCTCACAAGGCCATTTATCTAATCCCTCATGTTTCCAGATAATCTCTTATGCAGTACCTGTGTTATCCATAGCATTTGAGAGCAAGTAGGAACCTTCAGAGCTGAGGCTTAGGCCTGTCACGGAATCTCCATGTCCTCTCATCGTGTACATCAACTTATTCTGCCTTAAATCCCAAACCTGACAGAAGACAGAACAACATAAATTACTAACAAAATAGTCTGATGTAAAAGTCCCCAAAACCTGACAGAAGAGAGAACAACATAAACTACCAACAAAACGGTCTGATGTAAAAGTCCTCATAGTTATACCTAGTAAATAAAGGCATTATACTGTATGACTTTGAAACACGGAGAATGTATAAAACTAAAAATTAGAAGGGGTAAATAAGAATTACCTTTATGTCGTTGTCTATCCCCCCTGAGATGATCTGGTCACTGGTGTCATTGAATGTGACGGATAAAACTTGATATGTATTCTGGAAGGTCTGCACTGCAGCTTTTTTCCTGAAGTCCCAGAGCTAAAGCAAAAATACATAAATACTTAAAACCTAGATAAAATGTTTAGTAGGAGATGAAAATTTATACTTTCTTTAGAATTAACCCAAATGACCTGCCTCTATTTTGTCCTGAAAGGAACACACCTGTTTTTTTTGTTTTTTTTAACCTTAGTTCATTAGAAATAGCTTTTAGGTACATTGTAGTGCCAGTAACTTTGCTTACCTGCAGCTGCATATAGGATTCCTGGCTGATGCAACAGTCACTGTTAAGTCACATGACCTACTATCTCATCAGCTGAAAAACACTGGGACAGAAAGTTTGTTTTTCTATGTATTCCTACGAGACCGACTCTGAACCATCCATAGGATTGCAGAGAGTTTCACTTCCAGGTCACACAACCATGTGTTATGTTTCAGCAACTCAAGAGTGCAGGTCACATGACTCAGTGGCAGCACTGAAAAATCCTGTTTTTAGCTGCAGGTAAGCAAAATTACTGGCACTACCCGGTAACTAGAAGAAATTAGTAATGAACTAAAGAAAAATAAAAACCAACTACTTAGGCTGGGTTCATATGTTATGCTACTGTGAACGTTTTGTTGCGTCTCTCAACTGCTTAAAGAGCGCAAGCAGAAAGCAGGAGTGGCAAAAAATGATTTTTTTTACGCATTTTTCTGCAATCAAAATTGTTTTTTGTTTTTTTTTAAAAAAAAGCAGATGGTTTTGTAAATACATTTAATATGGAACACAAATGGAAATTTTTTGAATTAAAAAACACATGCGATTCTTAGGGCTTGTTCACACGGAGTTTTCACTCCGTGTTACAAGCGCTTTGTAGATCCGTCTTGGGGACCGACAGAGTGGATCCCAAGACGGATCGAAACAATTAGCAGTGAGATTATCACTGCGGGCTATGACGAACACGCAGCGGCGTTCAGAAGATAGATCACCGATGCGTGTTTCAAAAGCGTCGCTCGGGTCAGTCTTGCAAAGAACTGCATGTCAATTCTTTTCTAGACGGACCCGAGCAGCGCTTTTGAAACACGCAGCAGCAATCTCTCATGTGAACGCCGCTCTGTCTTCCTATTAGCGAGCAGTGATAAAGTCACTGCTAATTGTTAGATCCGTCTTGGGGTCCACACTGTTGGTCACCAAGACGGATCTAACAAAGAGCTTGTAATACAGAGTGAAAATTCCGTGTGAACAACCCCTTAAAAAGTGCATGCTTTGTTGATCGTTCTTGATACAATTGAAAAACGCAACGTCTGAACCTAGCCTTAGGTAGCATGGAACCCACTGTTTATCCAGCGGGTTCTCAGCTATGTATTACAGCGGACACCCATTGACAGCAGCTAGGATAGGACATAACATCGATCCCAGCCGTTAAACCACTGAGCCATTACACAGTATTCCTCTCAGACACAAGATCTGTGTTCGATTGTCATAGGAGCCAGGCCCAATAAAGGCTCTTAGGTCTGCCACGATTGTGTTCCTATTACACCATACCAGAGGCAAGAGATGTTTTTGCATGGCTGTGTGAGGCTTAGTTTTTCTTTTTTTTTTTTTGCCAGACAAGCCGTAGTTTTTATTGGTACCATCCTGGGGTTGAAATAAAAAAATGTTTTTTCCAAACTCTCCTATGTGCATGAAACTACTGTAAAGCATCTCTCTGACTGCTGTTAAAGGGGTGTTATCGTTTCATTAAATGGTCTTCAGAATAAGGGGACAGTGAAAACAAGCAACTTTGCAATTGGATGTCATTAGCAAAGCTGCCTTGTTCTCTCAGTGTCCCTTATCTTGTGTTTTTATTTACACTGATATCCAGTGTGGGTCTAATCCCTCCTCCTTGCATTTCACTAGCTGAGAGCTCATTTACATTCTGTACAGCCCCTGGGTGGATTCATGGAGCTGTGTGTCTGACTCAGAGTTAGGGGCCGTAGCATTTTCTGTTTCCACACCTAGCAGAAACAGACTGCAGCAGATTGTACAATGAGAAAACATGACAGTTTTGACCCTGTTCCTAACTCTCCTGCATACACGCAGATCTGTGCCGTTCTTAGAAAGCTGTAATACATCTCCAGCTGTAAGAGATCAGTGCTCAGATTAGATTGAATGCAGCCTGTGGTATGTATACAGCTCTTATAAAATAAGACTGATAGGGAGAGACACAGTGATATGTGGACTCAGAGGAGAGGGGTGGGGGGGGGGGCTCAGGCCAGCAGTGAAGGGGGGATGATTTCATCCAGCTGGGAGGGGAAGAAACGCCCCTGCATTCACAGAGTTGAGAAGCTCAGGGCAGTGTGAATGAGCCAAAGTAAGGAAGTGATACATCCCCTTTAAAGCAGTGCAAACAAGGCCTAGTGGCCAAAAGGTAAACTGCAAGACTTAAGAATTATTACAAAATATTGAAAAAGTGATATGAAAAATGTAAAAAAAAAAAAAAAAACCCCCAACCAAAAATTCCTAAAAAATTTATTTAGCATAAAAATGGGACTTAAACAATGACTCATTTTTTGATGACACATTCCCTTTATTAATGGAACATAATGCAGGATTAAAAAAAAAAAAAATTTTTAGGATACATCCGAAGAACAAGTATTTCAGGTAAGAATCCACATGGATTTAGGCTTAAAATCCATGTCTGAAACCAAAAGGACATCATTCCCATTGAAAGCAATAGACAATGTGCTGTAGTTTATACACTGCGTATTTTCGCTGTCCAAAAACTTAGAACATGTTCATTCTTTAGTCGTATTCCGCGTAGAAATTTACTATTGAGGACAATGGCTACAAACCTTGTGTAAAACAGACCCAACAGTTGTATGTGATTTTTAACGTGGATCCGCATCCAAAACCACACAGAAATGAATGGGACCCATTTCTGACTGTAAACAGAGTATAAAAAAAGAGAGAGAAAAAAAAAAAAATACCAATGCCATGTGAAAAGTGCTTTGTCTGAAGTAGTTTTCAATGGCACAATCCAACAGGTAAAATTTACTCATTGTGTGGATGCCAGTGCCCATGGGTATCCCTTTTCAGCACAGTTATTTCCAGTATCTTAGTGACATGACCTACAATTACATCGTATGTTGGTGAGGGGTTAAATGACCGAGACTGGAGAACAGGAACACGGCTGTCAGAAGCCATAACAAGGTTTACTGGCAGTAACTAAAGGGTTACAACAAATAAGACTTCAGATTCCCCTTCGACTACTTTAACCACATTGGGAACTTTCCTGGGGTTATCTGGGAGTTTACGGATTTCATAGAACACTATAAACAGCATTTATAAGGAAAAGATATTCCACTGCCTTCAGGTGTTTCTTTTTCTGTCTCTTTATTCATCTATCATTAGATCCACTTTTTGCAATGAAACTTCTTGCTCACAGGATTGTCAGTAGTTCTTCAGCATCTCTTTCCTACAACTCCTAGACTGCACTGCAATGAAGGATTTCCCTCCACAGTTATCACTTCTAGGGTCTATGTGCTGACAGTGTGTAATCCCCCAGCTCAGTACTTTCGGTCATAATAATGATAATAGCTAGGACTCATGACTCACTATGTAAACTATATAGAGCTGCAGTTATTTTCATGACAGCAATACACAACCCTCCAGCTCCGAGCTGCCGTTCTCTGCTCCCATTACGGTTAGTAAGTCCTGTCAGCAGGACTGAAAGATAAACAGTTCAACCTCCCTTGTAATTACTTCTATTCACTTTCAAACTACAGGTTAGCAAGAGTGAATGCAGCCAGATTGTTCTCTGCTCAGGTCAAGCCCACTACAGGGGAGTGATCCCGAGCTGAGCCTAGCTTCAAAGCACACCCATTGAGTCTGATACAACGTTCTGTGAGGCTATATGAGCAATGAATGTCACATGGTCTACAGGAGGTGGGACAAGGCTCTATGCCTGGTTCTGTACAGCAGGACAGGTAAATTATTTTTAATAAGTATGAATTACAGTTTGATAAAATACAGTTGTATAACAAATAAAAAGTCTCGGAGAACCCTTTAAAACAAGTTCATCAAACTGTAATTGCCTACAACTAAACCAGATGTAAAATGTGGCCATACACCTTAGACAACTCCCAGCTATTCTTCCCAACCCCTCATTGGGTTTCACCTATGTGAATCTAATGTGTATGTGCATCTTAAAAGGGTTTACAAGCAACATTCAAAACAGTCCAATTTACATTACAGGAAGGTTTAACACAGTAATTTAGATCTGACAAAGCGCCTCCAGTTTAAACTTCCTTTACAAATTTCTGACTTGTAACAGGGTCTGTGTGTGTTGCAGGCATCTTTAACAGTCGGTAAATGTTCACGGCTGTTTCAAACATTTGCAGCAAATCACCCATGACAGTTCCCAGAAGACTTTTCAGTTTAAAGTTTACAACGCATTGACATCACTGCAATAAAGTAACATTGGTAAAGTTACCAGATGCAAGAGTCCTTTCTGTGATTCAGGCCAGAGATGACAAAAATACTGTAGACCTTAGCAGCTAGTTGGACTAGTAATGGAGCCATTTTGCCCATTTCAGCAGTCAAGCAAAAATACCAATAAAATTACACTCATTAATAGCAAACCCAGAAACATACTAGGTGGTTACAGGCAACTGGCTCCTTTAAAGAGAACCTGTCACATAGATTATGCCCGCTTTGCTGAGGACAACACAAGTTCGTTTCAGACATGCTGTTTTCATATTATGTAAGATACTGCAGTTTGAGAGTATTTAAAGGGGTTGTCTCACTACAAGGATTGCTTTTTATGTTAAAGATCTTGCAAAAACAAGTCACTTTGCAATATGTGTCCATTAACAATGTCCTACCTATTCCTAGATATCCCCTCTTGTATGGGCTGCATCAGCTCCTCAGGTCGCTATAGCTACAGACCTGTTTGATCTCTCCTGATAGGCTGCCAGCACTGGTTGCTATAGCTACAGACCTGGCTTCTGCTGCAGCCTAGTAGAAGCCAGTAAACCTAACCCTGAATTCAAAATGAAAGCAAGAAAACAGGACAGAGGTAAGATAAATCAATGTAGTGGGATAACCCTTTTAATGATCAAATCTGCAGTTTTCAGCCAGAAAAGAGTCCGTTTCATTCATGCCCCGCTGACCTCACAACTGATTAACCTACTACTTAGAATAGGTAGAAATATGTGAATAACTGCCAGGTGGACGGGGCTAACACCTGCTCATGAATAAGCTGGACTCTTTTCTGGCTGAAAACTGACAGATTTGAGCATTAAAAACTACAGCATCTTACAGAATATAGGACACAGCGCTGGAAACAGCATGTTTGTCACTAGCTTAGGTTATGCCCCCCCTTGCTGAGGACAGCACAAGCTAGTGACAGACATGTTGTTACAGCATCTTACAGAATAAGGGACACAGCGCTGGAAACAGCAGGTCTGTCACTAGCTTGTTCTGTCCTCAGCCACGGGGCAAAAACTATGTGACAGGTTCTCGTTAACGTGTGCTGCCCAGATTTACACATCTTAAACACATAGGCCCAGCAATCAGCTGATCACTGCATTCCAGCTTTTGAAAAGTCCACTGTAGGGAAATGTAGCTTAAAGGGTGGTCTCATGCATAAAACCCCATTCTCCCTGTAACATCCATATCCCTTGCGGTTTACTAACCTTCACAGTACCATCATCACTTCCTGTACAGATTAGTTGGGGACCCCGCCTGGCAGGGTAACAGGAGTTCACAAATGATGTGTGCCCCTTCAGACGCTTTACTCTTTCTCCTGTCTCACAATCCCAAATTGCGACAGTTTTATCAGTTGAAGCAGAAAACAGCAAGCTGGGAGATTAAAAATACAGGAATTTAGCACTGTAACATTATAACGTGCGGAGAATTCACATAACAGATAAAAACACAAGAAGAGAAATGAACAGAAAGCTAGCGGCAATAAAGAGACTATGCTCAAGGAATTTTCTGTGAATTTACCATTAATAGACTATCCTTAGTCTAACCCATAATGTTGAATTACTCCATTTATGCAGATAAAATTTACAGAAGAAATTAAATTTCAGGGAATTCAATTTCAGGTAAAGGATTATAAAACTACTGTAGAGTCAAATTCCCGCCCGCAAATGTTTACACAAGCACAGTGGCATTCATTCACTTGGGCAGGACAACATGCAGTACCAGGTATACCCACCAGTTGGCTTTACCATTGTTGGTAGATGGATCCTAGTTATTTACCAAGAGTTGCACATAAATAGTGCAACACCAATCTCTGTTGTCAGTGAAAAGGAGCTAAGAAACTAAAGAGCCATTCATCTTATGTAAATGTCTGCCTGCTTCTAATTATTAGGAATAATGTGTTAACTTACCTGCCGTCTGTATTATAGTGCAATTCCATCACAGCCCCACTGTGACCCTTTAAAGTGGCGTAGTTATCACATTCTCCATAAACGTTCCACAAAACTACAGAAGAAAAAAAAAGAAATTGAACATTCAGACATAACCTATTGTAAGACTACGGCACACATATTATTCACACGCTTTTCTCCCACGTTTTGTCAGGAGAATGTGTTTGTGTCTAAGGGTGAGTTCACATAGCATCTTGTAGCCTTATAGCAGCACGAGCTGTGCGCGCCACTATACAACTGTTTTAGAAGTATGCGCTGGCCAACCGGTCGGACCCCATTCGGTTTCCATTTTCCCCAGTGTGCAATAGAGCTGTGGAGTCGGTGCCTATTTTGCAGAAGTCGGAGTCGTCATAAAATGGACCGACTCCCAAAATATATAATTAGTTGGTCCAGTTAGTTTGATGCAGTGCAAAGAGCAATTTTCTATACAGTCATCTTACCTATCTTATACATAAATGTGACTTGCAAGTATTTAGCATCTGCTTAGTTCTGCAGATTCTTGTCATGTAACTGCATTGTTACTGTTTTGCTCCTAAAAATCTAAATGTTAATTTTTATTATTTTGTTAGTGTTTGGGAAATCCACCTTTGGCTTTCAATACTGCCTGAATCCTTCTGGGCTCTGGATCAGATTCAAGCATATCTTGACTAAAATCTGATCCCAGAGCCCAGAAGGATTCAAAAGATCAAAACATTGCTACCTTTTGCTTGTCAGTGTCTGTTCTACCTAAATAGCTTGATTATTGTATCATAAGGTGATAAAAAGCCTGATGTAACCATTTTACTACAGTAAAGTTATCACTTAAACATGCGCCATGTATGGGTAGTCAGGAGTCGGAGGTTTGGGAAATTGAGGAGTTGGGGCTTTGGCTTGCCGACTCCACAGGCCTGGTATGCAAGCGCCGGGAAGAAGTCATGTCACTCCTTGCTCCTGACACGCAGTATGCGTCGGGGAAAACAGCAGGTAATCATTGCTCTCAATGTGAGCTATGAATTACCGTAGTTGCGTGCCGTACTTCGGGGAGTATTCCAGTTATGCCCCAAAATACGGCCTGCAAAGACGCCGTGTGAACATACCCTAACTTTCCAAGCAATGTTAACCAATTACAGAAATATGCTCTGATACACCATATGTGAGAGATATGTTGCATTTATAGTTACTTTATACATCTTACTGAAGCTTAGGTTTACATCTACGACTGAGATACATAGAACTTTGGCTAATTTGAAGTTTAATAGGTGTACCCATCTGCATTATGTGCTTAACCATTTATTTACTCAGTGATT
This sequence comes from Phyllomedusa bahiana, assembly GCA_025379985.1. Lineage (NCBI taxonomy): Eukaryota > Metazoa > Chordata > Amphibia > Anura > Hylidae > Phyllomedusa > Phyllomedusa bahiana. Next base: position 22,066 of record JAODAL010005212.1, read on the forward strand.
TCAATATCTGTATCATGCATGATTGGTCCTTGTTTTAAATGAGGCCACGTTTCATGGAACCCATCGCTGTGGAGAAGGACCCACTTGGTCTGAAACGTGTAGCAGGTGTCTAAACATATTTTACTCCTGATCTTTGTATACAATGAAGAGAGATTTTACCCTCTAAACCTCACTTTATCATTTTAAAGGGTTAATTGATAGTCTAGATCTAAAGAGGTTTATGTTTTGTAGAACAACTAATGCTGGAAAGAGTAAATTAATTGTGGCATCAGTGCAGAAGAAGCAATAAGTTTATCTACCTTCTTCAATGTTGAGAGAATTAAATATAGTTGACAACTTGGAAAAGAACTACTAAAGTGTGGGATCTTTAAAGGTTTTCTCACCACAATGAGGAGCTTTTAATAAGTAGGGAAAGGTAGATGAAGACTATTATCAAATACATTGCTGTTTTGATTTTGCTTTGGACAGGAGATAAAGAAGATTTTATCTCCTATTGAATCACACAAATTTCTCTTGGTTACCGACCATCTCTCTCTCTCTCTCCTCTTTCTCTTATCCGATTGATCAAAGCTGCCGGTCAGTTCGACCATGGTGAATCACTCCCTGAGTTTGGTAACCTGACAGGTTTTTACCCTTTACAGTTCTGTAGCCTTGTGTAATACTATTTATAAATCTCCAGTAGTCTTATCACTGTAACAGAAATAGCTAGGAGCAGCAAAGCTGATATGCCAATCACTGCCATAGACCCACCCATGGCCTGACCAGGAATTGAGAATCTAAAGCTGGCTGTAAAACAGCATGAAAAAAAACACTTTAAAAAATAAACTGTATCTTTTTGACCTTGGTATGATATATTCATGGTACTGTAGAAAAAAAAAACACCTTATTTTTTAATAGACTCTGTACTTTTGAAATACTATCCATCTGCAAAGTCTCTCAAGCATTAACACTGATATTTATTGCATCAATTCATATACATTCACTTAGGTTCCTTTATCTCATATCAGCAGCTAAAAAATACTCACGAATTAGTCTGTCAAATCCTGCAGATGCCAAAGTCAGTCCACTGGGATGAAATTTGCAGCAGTAAACTTCACCTTCATGTCCAGATAACAGCATGATTGGAGCTTGGAGACTGGTTGATCTTGGTGGGCCCTATGACACAGCAAAAATAAAATAAATGGCACAGCAGTCCTTGTGCTGGACTCCTAAGAATTAAAAAATAAAATATATCTTAGCTAGTGCTCAATCATTGCAGCTACTTATGACAGTAATTCTTCTTTACATTCACTGCAAGAAGCCATAGTATTAAAAAAAATAAAAATTGACGTATAGTGACCAATTACAATTTACTATAGCAATAGTCAAGGGGTTGTCCACTTCATACGGTAATAGAATCGTAGAGCCCGCTCCTGGTGCCCCATTGAAATAATAATAAAAAGCTTATACTCACCTTTGTCTGGTCCCAGGGTTCCAGTGCTATTTCCCTCCAGTCCTCTGTTGTCACTCTTGTGCTCTTGAACAGGGACGTCACCGCAGCAGTAGCCTCTAGTTACATCCCTGTCCACTGCTGACCAGTGATGTAAATTAGTGGCACATGACCTCCGCAGGCAATCAGTGGCTACAGCAGTGACTTTCTGTGCAGAAGTACAAAGGTGACAACAGAAGAGAAGACCTGCAACTGGGGACTGGAGGAAGCGAGTATACTTTTTTTTCTAATTTAAGAGGCTGGCTATGAGATTTTATTACAAAGTAGACACCCGCCTTGAAAGCGAATTTCATCTATGTGAAATTTGTGTTAGAACTAAAGTCTACTTATTGGATAGTAAACATTTCTGCTACTTCCAAAAATTCTTTTCACTTCATGTTTTTATATTTTTACTTTAGGTTTTAATTCTTCACCATTTCTAAGATCTTTGGTGCAGATAGGGCATAACAACATTCCTGCAGATTTACATTGAAGGTTAAAACAAAACAAGAAAGGGATCTAAGGCTGTGCCCACATAACTAAGGACAAAATCCTGTAGGATTCGAATCAGTATTTGAACAGTAAAAATTGAGAATTTTGACTTGGTTGTTCAATTTTTTTTTGTCAGATAGTGTAAGAATCTAGCTACAGAATAGGTAAGTAGCGCTCTCTCTCTCGCTCTATAGATAGATATATATATATAGATGCACCCTATAGATTCCTCTGAGCTATATAGTATGTAGAAATGTAAGTGACTTGGTGATCCGGCAATCTTTAAAATCAGAGTCTTCCTTTAGTGGTAAAGCAATTAAAAAATGTGGCACATCAAAACAAATGGACCACTAACGCGTTTCAGGCATACAGCCCTTAATCATAACATTAAGGGCTTTATGCCTGAAATGTGTTAGTCCTTTTATGTTGTGATGTGCCACATTTTTTATTACTTTACTAATAAAGGAAGACTCTGATTTTAAAGATTGCTGGATGAAGTCATTTACTATATACGTCGTCTTCAGTTGCCTACCGCATGGATCCGTGCAGTGAGGTGGTGAGCTGGCAAATTTCACTTTTTTTCGTATGTATGTTTAAATGTGTGTATATATATATATATAATATATATATAATATATAATATAATATATATATATATATATTACACACACATATGTACACACTACTGAAGGCAACGGGTGGTGAAAACCTAATCTAAAAACCTGTGCCAAAAACCATTCCCCATATTTGCTGGTTGGTTTTCAGTCTTCCCACTGACTTCAATAATACATTTTCTGCCGGTTTTCTAGTGAAATACAGCAGATTATTGTGCATGTTCCAAGTTCTTTAGCAAAAATGGCGGTTTTGAAATCTGACTTGTGTACAGTCCTGGCCAAAAGTTTTGAGAATGATACAAATGTTAATTTTTACAAAGTCTACTGCATCAGGTTTTATAATGGCAATTTGCATATACTCCAGAATGTTATAAAGAGTCATCAGCTTAACAGCAATTAATTGCAAAGTCAATAGTTGCCTGGAAAATGAACTTTTCCCCCAAAACACATTTCCACTTCATTGCAGGCCTGCCTTAAAAGGACCAGCTAACATCATTTCAGTGATTGCTCCATTAACACAGGTGTGGGTGTTGATGAGGACAGGGCTGGAGATCAATCTGTCATGATTAAGTAAGAATCACACCACTGGACACTTTAAAAGGAGGCTGGTGCTTGGCATCATTGTTTCTCTTCTAACCATGGTTATCTCTAAAGAAACACGTGCAGTCATCATTGCACTGCACAAAACTGGCCTAACAGGGAAGAGTATTGCAGCTAGAAAGATTGCACCTCAGTCAACAATCTATCGCATCATCAAGGACTTCAAGGAGAGAGGTTCCATTGTTGCCAAAAAGGCTCCAGGACGCCCAAGAAAGACCAGCAAGCGCCAGGACCGTCTCTTAAAAGTGTTTCAGCTTCAGAATCGGGCTACCAGCAGTGCAGAGCTTGCTCAGGAATGGCAGCCGGCAGGTGTGAGTGCATCTGCACGCACTGCGAAGCGGAGACCCATGGAGCAAGGCCTGGTGTCAAGCAGGGCAGCAAAGAAGCCACTTCTCTCCAGAAAAACAAAACAGAGATTTTGGGTCCATGGCCTGGAAACTCCCCAGATCTTAATCCCATTGAGAACTTTTGGTCAATCCTCAACAGACGGCTGGACAAACAAAAACCAACCAACTGTCACAAAATGCAAGCATTGATTCTCCAACAATGTACTGCTATCAGTCAGGAATTGGTCCAGACGTTGATTGAGAGCATGCCAGGGAGAATTGCAGAGGTCCTGAAGAAGAAGGGTCAACACTGCAAATATTGACTTGCTGCAACAACTCATTCTAACTGTCAATAAAAGCTTTTGTTAATCATAATATGATTGCACTTGTATTTCTGTATGTGATAAAAACATCTGACAAACACATAAAAACCAGAGGGCAACAGATCAGGTGAAAATATAAGATTTGTGTCATTCTCAAAACTTTTGGCCATGACTGTAGACCACAGCTTGCATTTTCTATCAAGGTCTAAGGCAGGCATCCTCAAACTGTGGCCCACCTGCTGTTTAGAAACGACAACTCCCATCATGCATTTATATACTCTAACAGTGGGAATGATGGGAGTTGTAGTTTCCCAACAGCTAGAGGGCCACAGTTTGAGGATGCCTGGTCTAAGGGGAAAGTTTAACAGTTGGACTTTGGTAGTTTTCAAATCTGAAAACCGTGTAGACCTACCCTCAAGCATAAAAGGCTAATAAAGTAGTATCCAAACAAAGTAAATAATGATACATTGTGAGACTTATCAGAATGGAACAGCAATTTTTGCTGCTGAAATGATTGTATCCACTGATAGTCTCGATATATTGTATCCACCTTTCTGAAAGACTAGGTAAAGGATTTCAGCCTATTAAGCAGAAAATCACTCCATCCATTGACTCCAAAAGAAGTAGTTGGAAGTGATGAAGAATTAAAATATATAATATTTGAAACCATTAACCAAAATAAGCCCACAAGGTTACAACAGGCAAGGTACAAACATAGTCTAAATACCTCCTGGGTGTTAGACTGTGGATGGCCACCACTACAGTCTAAGCAATACAATCCAAATCATAAAAAATAGGATTAAAGGTCAAAGAAAACGTGCAAAAAACTATGTTTATTACATATAGCAATACCTCAGAAATATGATAGACAAGACTCCATAGTAGACACGAGACTCATCTGGACGAGTTTCCTGTCTATTATGTACTTTTTATATTGGTATATACAGATATTTTTGCACATTTCCTTTAATCCTCTTGTTTTTCTAGATGGTTTGGATTGCATTGGTTAGAGTGTAGATGGCCACCATTACAGTCTCCCACTTAAAGCCCACGTTCACACGTCAGGTTGTCATTTGGAGAATCCACAGCAGAAATCAGAGGAAATACACTTGGATTTCAGCCACTGAATCTCACTTTGTGGTGGTGGATTTTACTACAGTTTTGGACTTGGGTTATCTCCATGTAACGGGGCTATTCTGTTCACTGTCTGCCGGGCCTTAAAGGGGTTTTCTCACCACACCGTTTCTCCACTTCACAAGCAGTTTTACATACACTGTCTCCACAGGCTGTGCACTCACAGCACATAAAATATGTCTTATCTCATGACTAAAGTAAAATCTATTGGCCAATATATTTAAGAAAAAGTCTTCAATTACTTCATGGTGAAAGCTAATTTTTGTAGTGAGAAAACCCCTTTGAATTGGTGACATTTCTTTTTCCATTACGTGGATTTATAAGCCTGTGTTGGAAACATTCCTGTTGTATATAATTCTTCAGAAGGTAGATATAATGAGACCAGTGGATTGTACCCCAACATATAACTGAGAACGGGCCTGATGGGGGAGGCACCTGCAGCAATCATTGACTGCCATCTTGTTAGAAGACTCCTTCAGAAGGAAGATGCAACGAGATCTATGGATTGCACCCCAGTATATAACTGGCCTTATGGGGTAGCACCTGCAGCAATAGATGACCAAACAGTGCAGCCTTCTCCTTAGATAGAAGACTCCTTTAGAAAGTAGATGTAAATAACCAGTGGCTTGTACCCCAGCATGACTGGCCTAATGATGAAGTGGGGGGCACCTGCAGCAATCAGTGATTGTCACCTTGTTCTTAGATGGAAGACTCCTCAAAGAAATCAAGAGATCTATGATTGACCCAGATTAACAAGACTGCATCTTGTTAGAAGCTCCTCAAAGGAAGATGTAATGAGAACTATGGATTGCACCCCAGTATATAACTGGCCTTATGGGGTAGCACATGCATCAATAGATGACCAAACAGTGCAGCCTTCTTCTTAAATGGAAAACCCCTTTAGAAACTAGATGTAAATAACAGCAGTGGATTGTACCCCAGCATGACTGCCCTTATGATGACGGAGGAGGGGGCAGTGCTCACCTGCAGCAATCAGCGATTGTCGCCTTGTTCTTAGATAAAAGACCCCTTCTGAAAGTAGATGTAATGAGTGCTATGGATCGAAACCCAGCATATGACTGATCTTATAGGGGGCTTGCAGCAATCGCTGATTGCCACCTTGTAGAAGACCACCTTACAAACTAGATGTCATTAAGACCAGTGGATTGTGCCCCAGCATAGAACTGGCCTTATGGGGTAGCACCTGCAGCAATAGATGACCAAACAGGGCAGCCACCTTCTTCTTATTATTATTTATTTTAAAGTGCCATTGATTCCAGGGCGCTGTACATTCGAGGGGGTTACATACATTACATAAGTCAAACGAGTACAATGATAAGGATAATGACAATTGGCTCAACAGAGGGAGAGAGGACCCTACCCGCGAGGGCTTACAATCTAAAAGGACGGGGAGAGACAGGAGGTGAGGGGCAGATAGATAGAAGACTTAGATAGAAGACTCCTTTAGAAAGTAGATGTAAATAACCAGTGGCTTGTATCCCAGCATGAGCGGACTTATGATGAAGTGGGTGGGTGGGGGGCACCTGCAGCAATCAGTGATTGTCGCCTTGTTCTTAGATAGAAGACCCCATCAGAAAGTAAATGTAACGAGACCTATGGATTGTACCACAGTATAAAAACTGGCCTTATGGGGTAGCACCTGTAGCAATAGATGACCAAATAGTGCAGTCGCCTTCTTAGATAGACCTTTAGAAAGTAGATGTAAATAAAATTAGTGGCTTGTACCCCAGCAGGGATAACATCTGCTGCAATCAGTGATTGCCGCCTTGTTCTTAGATAGAAGACCCCTTCAGAAGGTAGATGTAATGAGATTGAAACCTAGCATATGACTGATCTTATAGGGGGCTTGCAGCAATCACTGATTGCCACCTTGTTCTAAGACAGAAGACCGCCTTACCAACTAGATGGCATTAGGAGCAGTGGATTGTGCCCCAGCATATAACAGGACTTGTGGGGTGGCACCTGCAGCAATTCATGATCAACCAGTGCTGCCTTGTTCTAAGACCCCTTCAGAAGGTAGATGTAAAGAGACCTATGAATTGTACCCCAGCATATGCCTGGCCTTAATGGGGGAGGTAGGGACAGCTGGTGCAATCACTGATCACCACCTTGTTCTTAGATGAAAGACTCCTCAGAAAGTAGATGTAAGGAGATAGAACAGGCCATAAGGGGGGAGGCACCTGTAGCAATCATTAGTCGCAGCCTTGCTCTTAGCTGGAAGACCCCCTGAGAAGAAATATGTAACTAGACCGAGCACATAACTGAGCCTCATAGGTTAGCATCAGGGCTCTGTCACCAAGGTGCCCATCGCACGGCTCCTGCTAGCTTACACTAAGGACCAGACATTGATAACATAACTAGTGAAGAGAAGCCGCCTCCACTCACTGCTCGCCTCATACAATCACTCACCGTCGCCACCACCTCAGTCCGCGGCTTTTTCGCGGGCACCGGGACCAGCTCCATCCCCTTCCGCTTATTCTGTTCGATCATTCTTCACTGATTTTGTAAAACTATCCAGAAAACCAATGAATTAACTGCGAGCTTCCTAACATTCAAGTGAGCGGCGGCGGCACAGGAAGATGACGTAAATCCCCTGCGCCCAGTAACCCTTTACTACTGTACACTGATAGGCTACGGCGGATCACGTGGGAGGAAGAAAGTAGAGGCGCTTAGCTTAGGGACTCTGGGTGGGAGGAGCTTCTGCCTCATAGACTGTAAACGCTGTTCTGCTGTTGGGCATTGAGTGGTGAGTGGGAGGAGATAGAAGATGGCGGCGTCCGTAAGGTACAGACACGGCGGGTCGGGTTTACGATTTCTTCTACAAGGAGTGATGTGCGGGGCTGCGGCGTCGGTCGTGCGCCGGGAGTGATGTGCGGGGCTGCGGCGTCGGTCGTGCGCCGGGAGTGATGTGCGGGGCTGCGGCGTCGGTCGTGCGCCGGGAGTGATGTGCGGGGCTGCGGCGTCGGTCGTGCGCCGGGAGTGATGTGCGGGGCTGCGGCGGCGTCGGTCGTGCTCCGGGAGTGATGTGCGGGGCTGCGGCGGCGTCGGTCGTGCGCCGGGAGTGATGTGCGGGGCTGCGGCGGCGTCGGTCGTGCGCCGGGAGTGATGTGCGGGGCTGCGGCGGCGTCGGTCGTGCGCCGGGAGTGATGTGCGGGGCTGCGGCGGCGTCGGTCGTGCGCCGGGAGTGATGTGCGGCGCGGCGGTCGGTCGTGCGCCGGGGAGTGATGTGCGGGGCTGCGGCGTGGTCGTGCGCCGGGAGTGAGTGCGGGGCGGCGTCGGTCGTGCGCCGGGAGTGATGTGCGTGGCTTCGGCGGCGTCGGTCGTGCGCCGGGAGTGATGTGCGTGGCTTCGGCGGCGTCGGTCGTGCGCCGGGAGTCATGTGCGGGGCTGCGGCGGCGTCGGTCGTGCGCCGGGAGTCATGTGCGGGGCCTGCGGCGGCTGTCGTTCGTGCGCCGGGAGTCATGTGCGGGGCTGCGGCGGCGTCGGTCCGTTGCGCCGGAGTCATGTGCGGGGCTGCGGCGGCGTCGGTCGTGCGCCGGGAGTCATGTGCGGGGCTGCGGCGGCGTCGGTCGTGCGCAGGGAGTCATGTGCGGGGCTGCGGCGGCGTCGGTCGTGCGCAGGGAGTCATGTGCGGGGCTGCGGCGGCGTCGGTCGTGCGCAGGAGTCATGTGCGGGGCTGCGGCGGCGTCGGTCGTGCGCAGGGAGTCATGTGCGGGGCTGCGGCGGCGTCGGTCGTGCGCCGGGAGTCATGTGCTGGGCTGCGGCGGCGCCGGGAGTCATGTGCTGGGCTGCGGCGGCGCCGGGAGTCATGTGCGGGGCTGCGGCGGCGCCGGGAGTCATGTGCGGGGCTGCGGCGGCGTCGGTCGTGCGCCGGGAGTCATGTGCGGGGCTGCGGCGGCGCCGGGAGTCATGTGCGGGGCTGCGGCGTCAAGACCAGGGCTGTAGAGTCGGCGCCCATTTTGCAAGATTTAGAGTTGTCATAAAATGGATGACTCCTACTTTCAAGATATATAATTAATTGGTCCAGTAAGTTCAATGCAGTGCCAAGAGCAAGAGGAATTGGGGTCGGCCAGTGCTACTGCTCCCATATCTTCAGCCTCATCACATGAGGAGTTTTGTTTTGAAAAGTATTTGGATGACATGGAGCAGACAAAGTGTTATCACAGGGAAAAAGATTGACCAGATTTCAGCAATATTTTTCACTTGCTTTCAAAGAAGTAGAAAAGTTCAACCGTTCATCAGAACTGACTGTGCTTGAGGCAATTCCTTTATACCCTGACATTGTTAGAGATGTTGCCCTGTGGTCACCACTTTGCCACCAACCCAAGTTAGTGTAGAGAGGCAGTTCTCTAGCCTGGAAATAATGAGATCAGATGTGAGGTCATGTATGAAGGAGAATCTGATGGAGGCGATACTATTTCTCAGAACAAATTCATAGACTCCACAAATGTTGTTCAGTGTGTTTGTTTTTTTTTTAAAGTTTGTTTACTACTCCTGTACGTTTTGATATTTAAATTTTTTTGTGTCTAGTTATCATAAATATTTCCACCGACGACCAAGGTAACAAGTTTTGAACTTTTGATTTCAGACTCATATTTCACCTCATACAGCTTTGACGTAGACTATCACATTTAAGACATCTCTGGTATTCATACATAACTTTGACCTCATATTAGATTACCAGTTCTGCAGATTTTTGTTATGTAACTGCATTGTTACTGTTTTGCTCCTGGTGGTGGGACAATCTTTTTCTTCTTGTATACTACAAATCACAACCTGTTCTCATATTCCTTAATAGCTCAGTGTGGTATGAGGTCGATTCCCAAGAGAAAGGTCACTGGTTCGAGCAGCCATGAAGAAGATTTCCCCAAAAAAAGAGAAACCAGCATCATCCAGCTCATTAACAGCGTCTCTGGGCCAAGAAAATTGCCAAACTGCATCATGTGAGGCCATGACAGCTGGAAGAATATGAGATGAAGTCCATCCATTCATTCAAAAGCCAAGAGGTGAACGTCCAGGCAAAATATCAGAGCCAACAAGTCACTCATCACAAGGTCGATCAGTTCTATCAGACACGGCAGTGGAGGTGGCTCGCATGCTTCTTAAGAGTGAGATCACAGACGTACATGCAAGCACCGGGCAACACCCATTACACAGGTCTGGAACGATGGCCTGAAAAAAAGTGAAGAAGCCTCGACTTCAATCTCGTCATAAGAAGCGTTGGCTTGAATTTGCAAAAAAGTATAAAAAATGGAAGATTGGAAACAGGTGATTTTGACGGATGAGATGAAAGTCAATAGACCGGGCTCTGATGGGGGCAAATGGGTTTGGAAGAATCAATGGAAAAGGGGACAAATGGATCGAGAAATTAAAGAAACGGTGAAGTTCGGTGGAGGAAGCCTGATGATATGAGGATGTTTCACAGCCAAAGATGTTGGATACTTGACCAGGATCAATGTTGATCTCAGTGCTGAGCTATATGTGAGTGTCCTACAAGATGAGTTACTTCATACACTCGAGTACTATGGGTATATAAAGGAAGACAGTGTTCCAGAAGGACAGCAGCCTGTTGTTGGAGAAGGAATGGTTCAATGACAATGAAGTAGAGTTGCTGTAGTGGCCTCCACACTCCCCAGACCTAAACCCAATCGAACACTTAAAGGGGTTTTGCCACGAAGTAAAATTGACGTGGGAAGCTTGCAAATTAAATAATAAACATTTTCATCATTCATTGTTATTTAAAATTCTGGACCGTTTTTGTTTTAGCTGCCCTTTTAGTGAGCCATTGTTTATTGCTAGTCTCCAGGGGATGTGACCTGGGCTGAGAGCTCATCAGTCCTGGTCGCACATGCCCAGACATAACCTCTTCTCTCAGACAGCTACTGGGTGTTCAAACCCCAGGTGCTGTCGCTCTACTCCAGTCCTCTATACTCCTTATTAATTAGTCAAACAGTGCAAATAAATTAAAAAAGAAATCTCAATGAGGTCTGTGTATTGATAAAGAAAAAAAAAATCCACAGGTTTGGTTCCTGCAGGGATTTGATCCTAGGACCCTTGTGTCAGAGGTAAAAAGCATTACCTCTAAGCTACACTGTAGCTACTTGTACCTATGTAAATAAACAGGCCTTTCTTTGACTAGAGAGAGGAAAGGCCTGGTGATGTCATCCTGCTGGGTCACATGATCTGCAATTCAAACAAATCACACATGCCCCCTTCTGAGCACACAGAGCTGAAGAGCTGGATACAGGAGGTATAAAATGAGATCGTGGCAAAACCCCTTTAAGGGTAGAGTTGAAGAAAATGTATTTGGTACCAACTTTGGGAACGTGTAGAAGAGACCTTTGATCAGATTTTGGTCAAGACACGCTTGAATCTGATCCAGAGCTCAGAAGGATTCAGGCAGTGCTGAAAGCCAAAGCTGGATTTACAAAATAATAAAAATTAACATTTTGATTTTCATGAACAAAACAGTAACAATGCAGTTACAGGAAAGAATCTGCAGAACTAAGCAGATACTAAATAGTTGAAAGTCACATTTATGTATAAGATAGGAAAGATTGTCTATAAAATTATGGTAGCCTCATGTACAAAGCTGTAGTAGATGGTGTGATATGGAGCCTCAAAGTCAAAAGATCAAAATATTGTTACCATTTTGATTGTCAGTTTATGTTCTACCTAAATAGCTTGATTATTGTATCATAAGGTAATAAACAGCTGGATGTGATCATTTAACTACAGTAAAGTTATCACTTAAACATGCACCATGTATGAGGGAGTCAGGAGTTGGAGTTGGGAGTCAGAGCTTTGGCTTAATGACTCCACAGTCCTGGTCAGGACCGTGCATTAGGAGGGATGTGTGGCATCAGGACAGTGCATTAGGAGTGATGTGTGGCGTCAACCATGCTCTAAGCTCAGTGGCCACTTCTAAGAGTTTCCTGCTAGAAGCCTTGCAATGGCGAGGTACTGTTGATCAATTGTAAGGTTTTGTCTTGGTCTCATGATGTCAAAATATGAACAGCATAATAGGAGGACTGTTTAAATCCCAATTCAAATTGATCATCTAAATTTATTGGTTGAGATTTATGTAATTAAGCTCCTTGTTAGAGATCAGCAAGTTGTGGAAGAAGTACTGAAACATTGAACATTTGGACACGTGCATTCTAAAGTTAAGAGATGCTCTCCGTTCATTTAGAAGAAATTTTGTGTTAATCTTGAAATTTCAAGCAAAAGCCAAATATTTTTGTGAATAGTGTATGTTGACAGTCACTATGTACAGTGATGGATCGAGCTCTCCCCTTATAAATACACTAGACTGGTAATTGAGACCACTTTAGCCTTCAATTTCTACTAGACAAACCATGTGAGTTTTTTTCCCCCTGCCACACTAACTAATAGGAGTATGCATCTGTAGCTCTAATAGGCTGCTACTACGTAACATATTCGGCTTTCATTAAGAATTTATTTATTTTTTTCTTCTTTTTTTTTTAAGATGGCTCACTTAATGCCACTAAAGACCGGTTAATGTGATAAAGAATAGAAAAACCCACAATGGTCACTGAAATACATTGAAACTTTGTAATAAATTTACTGTAAATCAACTAATGCAAATTAGACTGTGGTTCACCTGAAAATTGTAAAAAAAAAAACAAAAAGAAAAAAATGGTCGGGACAGTAGAATTTGACCATAATTACATGTTAAACTAAGGTGTGTCCTGTAATTAGCATCACATGGGTCTTCAAATGTCATTTTGCCTCTCTCAAGAGTGAAAAGTAGTCACTGTGCTGTTTGATATCATTGTGTGCACCACACTGTACATGGACCAAAGGAAGCTAAGGAGAGAGTTGTGTCAGGAAATTAAAGGGACAATTATCGACCATCTCCAAACAACTTGATGTTTCTGCAGTTGCACATATTTTCCAGAAGTTTAAGGTCTGTGGGACTGAAGCCAACCTCCCTGAAGATGGCTGCAAGTGGAAAATTGATGACAAAATTACAGTGCCTTGCGAAAGTATTCCACCCCCTTGAACTTTTCAACCTTTGGCCACATTTCAGGCTTCAAACAAAGATATAAAATTTTAATTTTTTAGTGAAGAATCAACAAGTGGGACACAATTGTGAAGTGGAACGAAATTTATTGGATATTTGAAACTTTTGTAAAAACTGAAAAGTGGGCGTGCAAAATTATTCGGCCCTCTTAAGTTAATACTTTGTAGCGCCACCTTTTCCTGCGATTACAGCTGCGAGTCGCTTGGGGGATGTCTCTATCAGTTTTGCACAGCAAGAGACTGAAATTCTTGCCCATTCTTCCTTGCGGACAATGAAGCTGGACATCTGAGTCAGTGAGGTTGGATGGAGTTGTAAGCCCATGTTTGGGGGGGTGGAACACCCACGGGTTTTTCAGCATCTTTCCACAGATTCTCGATTGGATTCAGGTCTGGACTGTGACTTGGCCATTCTAACACCTGGAGACGTTTATTTGTGAACCATTCCATTGCAAATTTTGCTTTATGTTTGGGATCATTGTCTTGTTGGAAGATAAATCTCCGTCCCAGTCTCAGGTCTTTTGCAGACTCCAACAGGTTTTCTTCCAGAATGGTCCTGTATTTGGCTCAATCCATCTTCCCATCAATTTTAACCATCCTCCCTGTCCCTGCTGAAGAAAAGCAGGCCCAAACCATGATGCTGCCCCCACCATGACAGTGAGGATGGTGTGTTCAGGGTGATGAGCTGTGTTGCTTTTACGCCAAACATATCGTTTTGTATTGTGGTCAAAAAGTTGGATTTTGGTTTCATCTGACCAGAGCACCTCCCACATGTTTGGCGTCTCCCAGGTGGCTTGTGGCAAAAACTAATCTTTTTATGGATATCTTTGAGAAATGGCTTTCTTCTTGCTACTCTTCCATAAAGGCCAGATTTGTGCAGTGTACGACTGATTGTTGTCCTATGGACAGACTCTCCACCTCAGCTGTAGATCTCTGCAGTTCATCCAGAGTGATCATGGGCCTCGTGGCCGCATCTCTGATCGTCTTCTCCTTGTTTGAGATGAAAGTTTAGAGGGACGGCTGGGTCTTGGTAGATTTGCAGTGGTCTGATACTCCTTCCATTTCAATATGATCACTCGCTCAGATCTCCTTGGGATGTTTAAGTTTGGGAAATCTTTTTGTATCCAAATCAGTCTTTAAACTTCTCAACAACAGTATCACGGACCTGCCTGGTGTGTTCCTTGGTCTTCTTGATGCTCTCTGCGCTTTAAACAGAACCCTGAGACTATCACAGAGCAGGTGCATTTATACGGAGACTTAATTACATACAGGTTGATTATTTTTATCATCATCAGTCATTTAGGACAACATTGGATCATTCAGAGCTTCCTCACTGAACTTCTGGAGTGAGTTTGCTGCACTGAAAGTAAAGGGGCCGAATAATTTTGCACGCACCACTTTTCAGGTTTTTGGTTTTTTTACAAAAGTTTTTAAAATATCCAATAAATTCCGTTCCACTTCACAATTGTGTCCCACTTGTTGATTCTTCACAAAAAAAATTACATTTTATATCTTTGTTTGAAGCCTGAAAAGTGGCAAAAGGTTGAAAAGTTCAAGGGGGCCGAATACTTTTGCAAGGCACTGTACATACATCATAACATGGTACATTAGGGCGGAAAAAGAAATGGTCTATCGAGTCCAACTTATAACTACAACTCTGTTGATCCAGAGGAAGGTAAAAACCCGCACGAGGCAAATGCCAAAAGCCCCATGTAAAAGGGAAAATTCCTTTCCGACTCCAAATATGAAAATCAATGTAGTGGAACAAATTCTACCCTAAAATATAACTTTTACGAATACCATTAAAAAGTCTCAAATACAGTACAAAAACACAGCCTGGTACATTGTTCTTTCTCAATCATGAGTGAGCATCAATTAACCACATCAATGAGTATAATCTAGTCAAAAGAATAAATCATAGATGACTTATGGTTCAGTAGTTTAATGCCCAAAACACATCTCCAGTTTATGATTTCTTAGGCTGCAGTAGGTGGAGAAAATCAGGAGCTAGAAAATATTCTCTATAGTTACACTCTCATACCCCTGCCTAAAAGTGGGAATATCACCCCAACAAGGGCGGCTCCACTGTGGGAAGTCTTACCCTTCCATATCCCTGTATCTAATATAAAAAGATGAGGCACAGTTCTAACACATTTACCCTTAGAGAAATAAGGTTCATCAGGGCAGATGGTGCTAAATGTCAGGACTTCTATAATATTAATGTGGAGTTGAGCGTAATGAAAGAGCTGGATAGATAGATTTTGATATACTCCAAAGCAGCCTGCTCCTCAAAAGTCCAGAGAATGATGAGAATGATATATTTTTCAAAATTACACATTAAAACCATTCTTGAACTTGGTCAATGACTCCACCATCACAACCTCTTTTGTAGCAATGAGTTCTATAGTCTCACCGCTCTTACACCAAAGAATCCCCGTTAGTGATGAGGGTAAAACCTTTCCTCTAGACATAGAGGATGCTCCCTTGTTGTTACAGGCTTAGGTATAAAGAGATCATGTGAGAGATCTGTATACTGTCCTTTCACATATTTGTACATGGTAATTAAATTCCCACTAAGGGTATATTCACACGGCATATTTTCAGGGTGTAGTTCGGTACATAATTGCACTGCAATATGCCCGAATTATGCCCTGCAGATAAGGTAATTCATAGCTCTCATTGAAAGCTATGATTATCTGCCGTCTTCCCTGGTGTAATATACGCACAGGGAGAAAGAAGTGACATGTCAGTGGGAGCGCCTCAGAAGTACACGCTGGCCAGCGCATACTTCTGAAGCAACAGGTGTATAGCGATGCGCACAGTACGCGCCAAAATACGCCTGCAATACGCCATGTGAATATACCCTAAACTATCTTTTTTCCAGGCTGAATAACCACAAGTTTGATAGCCTCTCTCCTTTAACTAATTTGGTCACCTCTCCACTCTGCACCCGCTCTAGCTTAAAGGGGTTTTGCCACGATGTAATGTTGACGTGGGATCCTCAAAAATGGGTATTTAATCACTTTTCTAAATATATGTGATTAAAAAAATTGCAGTATGAGAGAGCTACAGGCTGCCTTACCTGCCCTTAGTTAATTAAAAGCTAGCATTAGATACGACCTGACAAGAGCTGCTGGCCGGGCTTGCGCAGAGCACACTTCTTATCTGATGAAAGGG
Source organism: Phyllomedusa bahiana (assembly GCA_025379985.1). Taxonomy (NCBI): domain Eukaryota; kingdom Metazoa; phylum Chordata; class Amphibia; order Anura; family Hylidae; genus Phyllomedusa; species Phyllomedusa bahiana. Next base: position 38,263 of record JAODAL010005212.1, read on the forward strand.
AGCTGAAGAAGCTTTCAAGGCACCGGGTAGAACTATGTTGTGTTTTGTATACAGAATCCACTAGTTGTAGTGCACAGGTGTCAAACTGCGGCCCTCCAGCTGTTGGGAAACTACAACTCCCATCATGCATTTGTATAATCTATAACCGTGGGCATCATGGGAGTTGTAGTTTCCCAACAGCTGGAGGGCCGCAGTTTGACACCCCTGTTGTAGTGTGATTATCTGAGTAGATCCCTGCTTTATCTGATGACAGTGAACATGAAGGAGCTTTCAAGCTGCTGTGGAGAAAGCTGTTGTCTTTTGTATACAGAATCCACTAGTTGTAGTTTGATTATTTGAGTGAACATTTCACATGATCCCTTATGCATGGCTCTGTGCTCTGGCAGTCTCTCCCTCTCTCCCCTTCTTAGCAGATAAGGCACTTCCTGGCAAAACCCCTTTAACTGTGTCCTTCTTATACACTAGTGCCCAAAACTGTACACAATATTCCGTATGTGGCCTCACCAGTTTGTATAGAGGCAAATAGTAACCAAAAAGCCTAGAACAACTTAGAAAGAGGGTAGTGGTGAACTCCAAGGTCAAGGGACATCAGTATCCAATTGCACCATCCATCACTGTCTTTTCCAAAGTGGACTTAACGGAAGACGACCGAGAAGGAGGAAACCACTGTTGATCACCAAAAAAGTTGCATGTTTTCCAAACTGGTACCAATAAAAAGTACACTTCAGCCTGCAAAAGATGCCCCCTCACTCAAGTCTGTAGGTGTGATTAAAAAAAAGTTATTGGTCGCAGAAAATGGTGCAAATTTTAAGAATCGAAAATGATTTTTTTACGGTACCACAACATAAAAAAAAACCCTACATGTTTGGTGTTACCGGGATCGTATACAGATAATAAATCATTTATACCGGAGAGTGAACGCCCTAAAAAAAAAAAAACCCGCAAACATGGCACAAGTTGTTTTTTTTTCACATTTTGTCCCACTTGGAATTTTTTTGCGGTTTTCAAGTATATTCTATGGTACAGTGAATGACGCCAGTAGAAAGTACATTTTGTCCCATAAAATAAATCCCTCATGGTTATGTAGATGAAAAAATAAAAACGTTATGGCCCGGATGTGTCCATCAAAAAAAAAAAGTAAGGTCCTTAAGGAGTTAAATGGATGTCAAACAATGGCAAACTGATACCACATGATAAACTCTTTTTTTTTTTTTTTTTTTTTTAAATGGATGCCTCTATATGGAAAATTCCCTGATTTATATTGCCAAAATAACACTTTTTGCCTATGTGAAGTAATGGAGGTCTATGTACACAATTACTTTATATAACAAGAGCTTTGCTGACACAGGGAATGCACACTGCTGAACATGGTGAAAGAAGCCATAACGGCACTCGGTGTCCTTTGTCAGGGGAGGCAAGGGTCAAACACATTGGATAGTTAACTGTCAGATTCTAGATCTTTCTTGGCCAAATTTTCTCCCCCTGTTAGTAGTATCCATGCTTATGGAGATACCGGGAGCGCATACAGCTGAATCCCGAGTCAGTCGACATGGCGCTACCATGGCCTGGGCGCTGTTGGTGATCTCTTCAGCTGTATGCGACTCCTGGGAGTGCATACAGCTGACTCTCTGGTCGCCCATCGGCGTCCAGGCGCTGGCAGGGATTGCTTCAGCTATATGCGACTCCTCTGGGAGCGCATACAACTGATGACTATTGCGGAGCAGAGAGCGAGCTCTCCCTGCTCTGCAATAGGATTCTGGCACAGGCGGCGTGAGTGACATCACACTGCCTTCGCGATCTGATGACATCATGCCGTCTGTGCCAGAAGTCGGATTACAGGGAGAGCCTCAGAGCAGTGGGGAAAGGTAAGTACGTGCAGGGGGATTAGGCGTAATCCATAGTTCTCTGAGAGCTATGGATTTCTATAATTATGGGGCGCATTTCCCCGCGTATTAAGCACAGTAGGACGCGTAATGCGCTTCAAAATATGCAGTGTGAAGATACCCTTAGAGTGTATGATGATCAGGAGAACAAAGCTGGACTGTTGGATGTGAATGGTCTTCCTATGAGAGCCTGAATAATGGTGCCTAGAAAGACCTCTATTCCATTCAATGCTGTTCTATAATATAAAACTATTATATTTTTCCCTGCAGATTTGTCAAACATCCTATGTATTAACAATCCAAATCCACAATTCTATAACCATGGATGACTTGCCCGGGTTGTATGAAATCTTTCAAGGAGAGGTAAATAAATTGGCTGTCTTAGATGTTTTCATTAATGTTTCTTTATTTTCATTCTTACAATATAGGTATTTTAACATTTGAAATGCTTTACCTGCTTGTCCCTCAAGTCTAAAAATCTCCATATGGCTTTAAATGTATATTTTGTGCAAATTAGATGACATCTTGTCAGAAGAAAGCATAGTAGTATAATATTGTACTGTGTTAGGCAAAGGAAGCAGTAGAAAAGTGAAGAAATCAGACGAAACCTTTCAGAGGCTAACTGAGTATATTTGATGGTGAGCTTTTGAGATTACTAGCTTTTTTTTTTTGTCTGGTATGATATACAAGAAACTGAAAATTCACAGACTTTAGATAGTGGTTGTCAAAGAATCTTAAAAACTTTAAAAATAACACAATTTAATATAAGCAAAGAAAGGTACTGTATATACTCGAGTATAAGCCGAGTTGTTCAGCACAAAAAAAAAAGCTCCTCTTGAGCACATACAGCTGAATCCTGTGTCAGTCGACAGTGTCCGGGCGCTGCCATGGCCCGGGCGCTGTTGGTGATCGCTTCAGGTGTATGCGACTCCTGGAAGTGCACCCGTCGGCGTCCGGGCGCTGCCATTGCCCGGGCGCTGGCGGGGACTCCTCTGGGAGCACATACAGCTGATGACCATTGCGGAGCAGAGAGCGAGCTCTCCCTGCTCTGCAATAGGATTCCGGCACAGGCGGCATGAGTGTCATCACACTACCTGCGTGACCTAATGACTTCATGCCTCTGTGCCAGAAGTCGGATTGCAGGGGGAGCCTCGGACCGGCGGGGAAAAGTAAGTACTTGTATTTTTTATTTTTTTAACAAACCCTGCCTATACCTGCCTATGGGGGACATATACCTGCCTATGGGGGGGGACCATATACCTGCTTATAATTGCCTATACCTGCCTATGGGGGTATATACCTGCCTATACCTGCTATAGGGCACATATACCTGCCTATGGGGAACACTAAACTGCCTCTACCTGCCTATGGGGACACTAAACTGCCTCTACCTGCCTATAGGGGACACTAAACTGCCTATACCTGCCTATGGGGGACATTAAAAGAGTTGTCTCCCTACAGAGTTTCATAGGATGCATGAATGAAATACTCTGTCACTTCCTGGTTCAGACTGACTGTGATTTGCATACAGCTCCATAGTGTATTCAACTCTGTGTTTTCAGTTGCTATTTAGTTCAGATTAGCTCAGAAGCTTCTCAGAAACTACTAGCAGGACTTTTTATCTGATCCCTCAAACAAAAGCCCTAATTAGAGCTGTTTACTTTAGATAAATCAAGAGTTTTACTGCCCAGCAGCACAGAGGGCTGCCATGACCTGTGTGATGACATCACTCACTGCTATCACATAGAACAAACAGCAGTGGGGAGAGATGTTTACAGGTCGGTTACTGAGGGAACTGAAATAGCCAGGGAGATGATTAATTCACTTGTATCTCCTTAACAAAAAACAGATGAACAAAGCAATATATTTGGAAAATGTCATTTTTTTGTGTTCCCTACAATTTGAAAGCTATTCTTTGTAGCGAGACAACCCCTTTAAACTGCCTATACCTGCCTATGGGGGACATTAAACTGCCTATGTAATTTTATTGGTATCCATTTTTATTTTTGAAATTTACCAGTAGCGGCTACATTTTCAACCCTAGGCTTATACTAGAGTCAATACGTTTTCCCAGTTTCTTGTGGCAAAATTAGGTGCCTCGCCTTATACTCGGGTCGGCTTATACTCGAGTATATACGGTATGTTATTTACAGTTATAAGGCCTCGTTCAGACGCTCGCAATTCCGGCTTGAATAAGGGGCGGGGGCGCGGCCCGCCGGCCCCATAGACTTCCATTATCCACGGCGCGTTTTGCGCCTGGATAATGTGCATGTCACTTTCTCCCCGCCCGACGGATTCGCCGAGCGGGAAGGAGCGACGGAATCCACTGTTCTCTATGAGAACAGTGGATTACCGTAATTACTGCGACGGATTGGCGCCGTACTGCAGCGCAAATCCGGCGCGCACTACGGCGCCAATCCGTGGCGAAATAAGCCAGAAATTAGTAAGGCGTGACGAGGGACATTAGCTTTTGCTGTCAGAGGCCTCCATAAACAGACCAGTTCACACATGGTGGCGTAAAGCTAGCATGGATATTGAGCCCAACGTTGCAAAGTTTGAAGTTTGTGCATTAGCATCAGAAGAAAGCATGGAAACCTTTACATAAATGACTCAATTTTCTTGTCTTGAGAATGGGCACTTGAACAGGACGGAGAGGGGGCCGCTTTTGCACAGCTCTCTCTATTCTATAGGAGTACGGAGTACAGCTCAATGAGTTTACTTGACTGTTCTCGACATTCCCACATAAACAAATGGAGAGTGCTGCGCATGCGCGGCCACCTCTCCATTCTGTATGCAGAAGTTCAGGAGTCCGTTCTCAAGTTATCCTATTGATATGTCAGAGATGGTAAAACCCCTTTAAAGGACTTGTAGTTAATAAAATGGATGTACTGTAATCGTATTTTATTGCACATGTTAAAGGGGTTTTCTCGCTACAAGGATTGCTTTTTATGTTAAAGATCTTGCAAAAACAAGTCACTTTGCAATATATGTCCATTAACAGTGTCCTACCTATTCCTAGATATCCCCTCTTGTATGGGCTGCATCAGCTCCTCAGGTCGCTATAGCTACAGACCTGTTTGATCTCTCCTGATAGGCTGCCAGCGCTGGTTGCTATAGCTACAGACCTGGCTTCTACTGCAGCCTAGTGGAAGCCAGTAAACACGCCCCTGCATTCAAAGTGAAACCAAGAAAACAGGATTGAGGTAAGATGAATCAATGTAGTGAGACAACCCCTTTAACTTTACATGAATAAGTAAAGCTGCTTTGTCCAGGATTATAGTTTTGTTTCAGTATTATTCATTGGTACTTTTAATTTGTACAGACATTGTGGTATCTTACTGAAAAATAGGTAATGCATGTGGCAAAGCGGCTGTATAGAAATGTGGATGTTTAATTGGCTTCTTAGAATAAAAAAGTGTAAGAATATGGGTCCCAGTTAATCAAGGGTGCCTTACCTTGGGTTCACATGACATATTTTTGTGAAGGAAAAATGCATGTAACACAGTGCAGCTTTAGATTTCTGCCACGTTTTTACACTTCTTTCTTCACATAGATTTCATGGTGTTTTTGGTAATGGATTAGCCGATTCAGTGGGCTAATTGGAGCCTCGGCTCCTGATGCATTTTCTGTGCTGAATCTGCACAATAAACATAAATAATTGATGCTTGTGCATGTTTTTTTTTTTTTTTTTTTTTTTACATATTGAATAATTAATTAAAAACATGCACCATGTGCCCCAGTGATATGTGCTCCTATACACAATGAAGGGACACTCAGATGCATTTTTGAAGCATTATTTGTGTATAAAATGTGCGTCTGTGCTTCAGAATACCTGTGAGAAAATGCTGTGTGAACCCAGTCTCGGGGTATGGCGACACGGCATGTGTAAAATGCTGTTCGGATTCTGTTTAAGACTCTGGCCGGTATTTTAGCGTCTTTTGATGGTTTTCGGGGGCGGTTATGTTTGCGGATTCGCCCATCCCCCCCTAATCATTGAATAGCACAGCTTCTGCCCGAAAACCGGATGGAAGATTGTGCGTGTTCTGAGTTTTTCAGAATGTCAGCGGTGTGAAAATCTGCCCTGTAGAAAAACCATGCAGTGTAGACTATTAAGCGGATTTTCTAGTAAATTCCACGGGGATGGTTGACAGTCCAGTTTTCAAATCCAAAGACAGACTGAAAACTGTTGCCATGTGGACGTATCCATAGGCCATTAGCACAATGCTTAAAAAAAAAAGTGTCATTTATACGTCCCTTTGAATTTAGTCCTGATTTTGGGTTCTAAATACTGGCCAAATCTGTATTGTGTACATTATGCCTTTACTGTTATGCTATGAATATACATTTATTAACATATGGCTCCAATTAAATTGTGTTAAAATTGAGGCATTTTAATGTGGTATTATGACAAATGTAATAAATGTCTGATTAATGAGGTCAGACTCCTTGGACCCCCACCAGTCATGAGAGGTCCCATGTTCCTAGTGTATTTCCGACACCAGTAAAGTAATTCATCACAATACTCGCTTAAGAATTTTACAAAAAAAGTGTCTTAGGTGCTAAAAGCTCCCTCTATAAAGGCTCTTCTATCAGAGACCAGTGTTTGGGGATGTGTATGTTGAAGGGAAATGATAAAAATAGGGATTTGAGCAAATCCCTAAGGGAGATAAGTCATCTTTTCAGTAAAACCGTTCAGGACGTTGATCAAATGACTGAGTTTCTTTAAATCACCCCACAGAGTTATTTTGACATCTTCAATGATTTGATCACGTCCCTTAGGGATTTGATCAAATCCTTATTTTCATTATTTCCCTGCGACATGACTCTTGTATGGTCGATACAATATTGACTCTATTTAAAGCTGTTGAAAATTACATACGATGCCTAAGGCTGTCACTTTTGCTATGCTAATGTCTAATTATCCACAGGTTGCCAATGTGACTGACTATGGAGCATTTATTAAAATACCAGGCAGCCGAAAGCAAGGTAAAATAGATAGTGAGGCTTGTTCTGACCTTTTTTTTTTAACCTATTGTACAATAAAAACCCACAAAGATTCTTTTTTCCCCACTTACCAGGTCTAGTTCACAGAACACATATGTCTTCTGCCCATGTTGAACGTCCTTCCGAAATAGTAGATGTTGGAGAGAAAGTATGGGTGAAAGTCATTGGCCGTGAGGTACACTACCTGAATTTTTTTGTTAAACTGTACAAGATCTGCCATATACAGTCGTACCTCGCTATATCGCGGTTCACTTATTGCGGCTTCACTGTATCGCATTTTTTTTTTAAATATATCTATCTGGATCCAGTTCTGTATTAGTAGTTTTTGCTATATCGCATTATTTTGCGGTATGCAATGAAAGGCGACTAGCCACAGCACTGTATCCTAGACGCTGATTGATTAAGAGCACATGAAGTGTTAAGGTATGTTCACACGATATATACATCATGTGCTTTTGAAGCTGGCAGCCCCCCGGCCCCATAGACATGCATTACTTGTGGCACGAAAGCGCATGTCACTTATCTCCCCGCACGTACAAGACAATAGTTTTGTACGCCCGGGGAGAGGAGGCGTAATCCATAGTTCTCTATGAGAACTATGGATTACTGTAATTTCGGCGCTCATCTCGCCCGTATTAGAGCGCAAATATGACGTGAAATGCGCGCCGCAAGTACGCCATGTGAACATAGCCTTAGAGTACGGGAAAGTTTGGAGGAGAGTGGGACGAATTTATAAAACTTAAAAATATATATAAACAATAAAATAAATATAAATCTGCTATTTCGCGGATTTTCACTTATTGCGGGGGTCTCTAAAATGGAACTCCCGCGATAGGTAAGAGGTCACTGTATATATTAGCATATGGAAAGTATGTATTTTGCCCTTACTGCTACTTCTATGGACAGAATGTATATATTGATATGTATATGAAAGCCATACTCATCTGCCACACAAATCATCTGTAATACTCAGGTTAGTTATTTATTGTTTTTAAACATACCACTATTAATTTCCTTAAAGCGGAAAGTCCATCTAAATGTATTGCATTCCCTAGATACCATGTTAGAAGTTCAGACTGGTGGAGTCTCTAAACCAAGACCACTGGTGATTTCCAAAACTGTAAAAAGCACAGACCCGTTTCACACCACTCAGATTTTGAGTACCGGTAATCTTTGATGCAACGGTCTAAACATGCTACTAAGTCAAAAGTGATTGATTTGCAATGTTCTATCAATTTCTAGGATAAAAATTCACTCAGCAATACAGAAGCGCGTATGCTTTATTCCCCCCCGAAACACGTTTATTCTGGAAATGAATGCATCAATTACATGTAGAAAGATCAATTTTGGCCCAATTAAATATTTAAGGCCCTAAATTAAGGTAGAATACTTTATCTGACAAATATTCCTAGTATACTTACTACCTTCAAACACACATTGGGGCTATGTAGACAAAAAAGCATGCTTGAGAAAGGAAGGAAATCATTCCGAAACGTTGCGTCGCTGCTTGGCAGCACGTAGCTGCACTCCACGACTATCGGCTTCTAATGTCTATATTTGAACTATAATATGTCAAACTAAAGGAGAAAGCATCAGCTAAGTACTGCCACGTTTCTATTATGTTTGCATTGCCTAAGGTGTTCGTCACTTGAACTATGTTTTTTATGCACCTGCGTTAAACTATGAAGTAAAGAAATGTTTTTTGTCTACATAGCCCCAATGTGTGTTTGTAGCTATTATTGAGGAGTCTAAGCAAGGTACTCCTAACGGCTGAGACTAAAACGTGTGCAGTGACTACTATACGGCATCTATGCATGATTGGAATACTTACTACCTTACCTATCCCGTGATCCTATCCCTTCTCTCGTTTTTATCTTTGTTTTTGTGCTTCTACTTGCGAGCTATAGGTGGCAGCACTGTCACTGGTAAGTTATTAAGGAGGCCCTATGGCTGTTGGTGCTGTTTTTTTTTTTTTTTTTTTTTTTTTTTAGTAAGTAAATACTTGTGTTCTCTGTGAAATAACTATTATTCTGGAGCATCTTCTAGCTTTTTGTGTTGTTCCTCTGTTTTTACTGCTAGAAATGTGTTACTGAATCTGTCAGATCGGTGTTAACCGTTTAGAGGGTATCCCTGCACAGTCTGACATTGTCTATTCAGTGGTGGCAGAGTCAGGCGCCGTTCACACGGCTTATTTTGGGCACGGATTGCAGCTGTATTGCGTGCCATACTGCGCTGCAATACGGCTGTAATCCGTCCCAGCCATCACGGTAATCCACAGGTCTCATAGAGAACTATGGATTCCGTCTCTCCTTCCCGCTCGGCGAATCTGCCGGGCGGGGAGAAAGTGATACGCACATTATCCCGGCGGGATACGCGCCATGGATAATGCAGGTCTATGCGGCCGGCGAGCCGCGCCCCCGCCCCTTATTCAAGCCGTAATTGCGGGCGAAATCCATCCAGCAATTACGGCTTGAATAAGCCGTGTGAACCGACCCTAAGTCTGTACAGAGACTTTTATGGTAACACCCATTTGACTGAGCCAGTAATAAATTTTCAGAAGGAATAACTGAGGAATAGTACAGTGGTAGAGAAAATGCTCCAAATGATTGTTTCATGGAGAACACAAGTATTTACTAAAATAAACATGTCGGAAATGGTTCTCCAGGTTTCTCACTTTTGATCGCTATGTGTAGACCTCTGCTAATCCTAAGCCCTGGTTCACACGGCTTATTCAAGCCGTAATTGCGGGACGGATTTCGCCCGCAATTCCGGCTTGAATAAGGGGCGGGGTGGGGGTGCAGCTCCCCGGCCCCATAGACATTCATTATCCACGACGCGTATCCCGCCGGGATAATGTGCATGTCAGACGGAGAAGCGACGGAATCCACAGTTCTCTATGAGAACTGTGGATTACCGTAATGGCTGGGACGGATTCCATCCCTGAAATAAGCCGTGTGAAAGGCCCCTAACAATGATTGCTTTGGAACCCTCTTGTGAGCACTACACCCCCTTCATGGTTTGTATAAGCACTGTGACAATCCGTGCAATCAGCTATACCTGATGCTGCAGCTGGTCTTATTCAAGTTAGTGTGAGATTCTGCAATACCAAACACAGCCACACAAACTGCACTACCTTTGTACACAATGAGGATTGACTTTTGTTAAATGTTATATTTTTGACACCTATTTTGATGTGTAAAATCTATGCTTTAAAATAAAAAAAAAAAACACATGCAAAATACTGACAAATCTGCAGTGTGTGCATTTGGCACCAAAAAGGTCCTATTGTTTTCTGTGGGAAAGCGCATGATTGGGCACATAGTGTGTGTTTTGAAAAACTGAAGTGCATGTACATGCATTGTTTTCTGTGCATAATTTTACAATGGAGAATCAATGGGAAGTGTAAAAAATACACCAATTTTGAAGCACGGTTTCCCCTTAATATGCACACATTTTTCAGCATCTTTTTACACTGTGTGAAGCCAGCCTCAGACAGGGTCTTCTCCCTCAGTACCTGTTTGCTCATTTAATGATTATTGTAATTATTTTGTCTCATGTATTCAAACATATTTTTTGGGTTGTACGTCTCTCTGGAATTAGGGTATGTTCACAAGGCATCTTGGATCCGTGTGAACATCCGCTTTTCAGATCCGTCTTGGGGACTGACAGGACGGACCCAGAGACGCATCTAACAATTAGCAGTGACTTTATCACTGCCGGCAATGAGGAACACGCAGCGGCGTTCACACAAGAGATCGCTGCTGTCGGGTCCGTCTTTCAAAGAATTGACATGCTATTCTGACAGGCTCGATGCAAACACGCAATTATGGCGTGTGAACATACCCTGAGAATAAATAGATGAAAGGAATTGTTGCTTTTCAGAGTAACAAATGCATTCTTATTTCAGATAAAAGACGGGAAGGACAAAATCTCATTATCCATGAAAGTTGTGAACCAAGGAACTGGAAAAGATTTGGACACCAATAATGTGGTGCTGGAGTAAGTGATGTCAAGGTTGAACATTTTCATCTGTTTAACTCAGCTGTTTCCATTAGCGCTGTTTGTCCTCTTCAGGCAGGATGAGAGAAAAAGACGGGAGTTCAGAGACTACAGCAAGCAGAAGATTACACTGGAGGCAGTGCTGAACACTGTGTGTCAAAAATGTGGCTGTAAAGGTAGGGTAAACGACCAAAGATTTGAAAACAAGTGTTGTGAAAGTCAGAATTAAGTGAATTGTGCATCAGAATGTGTGTATATATGTATGCAAATATGTGTGTGTATGTGTTGTGTGTATGTGTGTGTATATATATATATAATATATGTATATATTATTTTTATATATATAATATTGGTGAAGGGGAGAAGTAGGTAGGAATTTTTAAAAGGAACCTGTCGGGTGGTTTATGCTGCCCCATCTGCGAGCAGGATGTGATAATATAAACCTAGTGATACAACAAGACATTTTTGAAGATATTGATAGGATAGAATAGATCCAAAGATGGGCTACAAAAATGGTGAAAGGTCTGTTATTCCCATCACAGTGATTGACTTTAAACATGTCGGCAAAGACTATTACCAATTGCTCTTCTGATTTTGCCTCTCTTCAAAATTAGAGCAGTTCTTATCTGCTTCTTATGTACACAAGCTTCAAGCTTCAATATAGTTAACAACCACCTCTCTTTTCTCTAGCAGCTCTGCCCGTGGTGGTGGTGTCACACCCTGCTGTGTCTCATCAGCATCACAAAACCTTGTGTATGTTTGTTACTGACAAACTTTAACTCTAAAGACAATACTTTGTGCAACTTAAAACAATAAACCTTAACTTTTTTTCCATGTATAAAGTAATACAAAAGGTTATTATGGTACCATAGTGACCCTTCAAAATCCCTATACTCGCCTTTCCCTTTATCACTAGGTTCATCAGGGCACCCTTGTAACACTCACAATTAGTCTGAAAAATCTTAATATTCATTACAAAGAAATAATGTGTTCAGAACAAATAGAAGCAAATATCTCTGATATACAAACGCGTATATAATACAGGCAGTCCCCGGGTTACAAATGAGATAGGGACTGTAGGTTTGTTCTTAAGTTGAATTTGTTTGCAAGTTGGAACAAGTACATTTATTAAGTAGAACTTCAGCAAATACTATATTTTATTTAGGTTTGGAAAGTCCAGGGAAGGGTTAACACCCCTTTTACATTTGTTTTGCTATCTGTGAACCTGTTTAAAAGAATTTACCTCACTTTCTGTCTCTCATGTGCTGCTGTAACACAGGGGAGACAAACCAAAATGTAAAAAAATAAAATAAAAATATCTTTGGTGAGAGAGAGAAAACAAAAAAAAGTTTAATGAAAAAAATCACTAAAATCACCACTTTACCAACAAAAGTGCAATACTGAAAAAAATACAACCTGCAAATATTTAGTTTTGCTGTATCTATAATAACCTCTACCATAAAACAGATTTTTTTGTCCTACCTGGTAAACCGCATAGAAAAATTGGTAAAAGCAATGCCAAAATTGCTAGTTAAATTAATCCCGCCTTACAAAAACTGGAATAAAAAGCGATCAAATAGGGTTAGCCCGGCTAAAATGGCTGGCTGACCTCTTTAAACAGTTGGTCCAGTACTATGCAAACAGGGCTGTGGAGTCGGCAAGCCAAAGCCCCGACTCCGACTCCTCAATTTCCCAAACCTCCGACTCCTGACTCCAACTCCTGACTCGCTCATACACGGCGCATGTTTAAGTGATAACTTTACTGTAGTAAAATGGTAAACTCAGGCTTTTTTTTTTTTTTATTAAAACAATGATTTTTATTGGAGAGAAAATATCAACATTTACATAATGATCATATCACCATAATCCAAATAATACTTCGATATGACAGAATCATCAGCTAAGCAGATATATACACATCTCCCTTTAAAAAGAATATGAACAATAAGAAAGAAAACAACCGAGCCTATCTTACAAACTCCCTTTAAAGCCCCCCCCCCCACCCCCCCTCCCCCCCTCAACACCAGTACTGGGAATTTCTGACGCCAATAATTTACTTTGAAACCCTTCAATCTACATCAAGGATAGGATCGCCTCCGCCGTCCAGGTATTCCTCCCCTGTATCTTCTCTCCCCTAGCTCAGACAACCCATATTTACCTTCGTCACCTGTCATCCCCTACCCCTAGCCTGCCCAAGGAACCAGCAATCTTTTCCTTGAGGTAGTATTCAGAAGTACGAAAGTGATCCATCAGCTCCCTTATCTCTTCATCCGATAAAATTTTAATGATAAAACTCTTCCATTTTTTAAAGAACTTCTCAGTTAACAAGCTCTTATTTGTTTCCGCATCAATCCTATCTATAGTTAGCAATCTCTTAATTAACATAACAACTTCATCCTTTGTCGGGACACTCTCCTTTAACCAATTTCTTAGGATACACTTCTTAGCCACCAATAATAGCGTGTGTACCCCCTTGTGATTTAATAAAGCTGAAGTCTCTCCCCCCCTATTGTCCCGTACAAGGATGTAATGGAAAATCGTACAAATAGGATCACTCCGTACCTCCACATTCCAAACCTCCTTAAGCATCAAAAGGATATCATCCCAATATTTCTTCAGCTTCGGGCAGTGCCATAAACCATGTAACAGGTCTGCCTTCTGTAGCCTACACTTGGGACATTCCCTGAGATAGTGCGCTGGGGCATTCCTGACCGGGAGGTCAAACGCATAAGTGGCTTTGTGGGCCAAGCGGAAGAACATCTCCCTCCAGTTTTCATTGATAATAGAGGCTCTAATTTTCCCCCAACCCCCTCTAATCTTTTGATGGATCTCGGGGTCTCTCAACTCCTTTTCCCACGATCTAAAACAGGACTCCCTAATTGAAGCTTGCACTCTATCGCATAGTCTCTTATAGATCACGGACAAGGAACTCCCGCGTTCTTGATCCCCTACCAGGTCTTCAAATACTCCAGATGTCTCTGCTGCCGCTAAATTTTTAACCTTAGATTTACAAAAGGCCATCACTTGCCAGAATTGGAACACTTGCCCTTCCCTGAGACCGTATTTCTCTTTCATTTCTTGCCACGTCATGAACCTGTTTTCCTTCTCATTGATCAGGTCTCCTATAGATCTTATATTCTTACTTCTCCAGACCTCAAAAAACTTATTTTCTCTCCCAGCCGGAAACGAGGGCAACTCCCAAATGGGAGCATATTTAGATAGGTGTGCCGGCAATGTGAACAGCTTCCTGACATGCTTCCATGTGGCAATAGTGTCTCTGAGAACCACACTCCTTTTAACATGCAGAGGAAGATCTCTAACCGCCGTGTGTAAGAGCGCAACCAGGTTCTCCGGACTAGCCAGCTGCCGTTCGAGGTGTAAGTTAGAGAAGCTATTGCTCTCGTTTAGCCAGTCCCTCACATGGCGCACCAACGCCGCTAAATTATATACTCTAATATTGGGTAGGTTCAGACCCCCGTCCATCTTAGACATACTAAGCTTTTTATAGGAAATCCTAGGTCTCTTGGAATTCCATAAAAATTTCACAAATGCTGATTGTAATCTGTTTACATCCTTATGTTTCAAAAGAATTGGCAAATTTTGCAAGGGATACAACAGACGTGCAAAGCTTATCATTTTGATCAGCTGCGCCCTACCAAATAACGATAATGGTAATGTACTCCACCTTTTCAATTCTCCTAGTATTTTTTCTATCAAGGGTCCATAGTTCAGTTGGTATAAGCCTGAGCTCTGCCTTCCAATTCGTATCCCTAAATAAGTCAAGGAGGAAGAGACTACCTGGACACCCTCACTAAGCTGTGCACCTCCTCTGTACTCTCCTAGAAGAAGCAGTTGACTTTTAGATATATTAATTTTATACCCGCTAAGGGACCCCACTTGATTCAAAAATGTTATTACCTTACCCAGATGTTCTTTTGGCGAACTCAGGAAAAGCATCATGTCATCTGCAAAGCAGCACAGCTTGACCTCCTCTCTGCCCACCTTTATTCCCTCAAAGGTATCAGAACTAATCAAGTGTCTAATGACCGGCTCTAGAGCAATATTAAACAATAAGGGAGAAAGCGGGCACCCCTGTCGTGTCCCTTTCTGTAGCCGGAAGGGCGCTGACAGGAAACCAGGAGTGTTTACTCTGGCCATAGGTTGGTCATATATAGCTTCCGTGAAAGCCCTAAAGTTCCCTTGAATGTTCATTTTGGCCATGACCCTATACAACCAGGACCATTTCACATTATCAAACGCCTTTTCGGCGTCCACGGCGAAAAGCGCTGGGCAACCCTGTTTACCCTTCTTACCTTCCAGACTATCCAGTACCGCCAATACCGTCCTAATATTAACCACCCCCGACCGTCCTTTTACGAAACCGTTTTGATTATGACCAACTAATTTAGGCAACACAGCCGCAAGTCTGTTTGCCAATAATTTGGAAAATATTTTAATATCCACATTGATTAACGAAATCGGCCGATAGGAACTAGGACAATCTGGAACCTTCCCCTCCTTATGTAATACCCTGATATAAGCTGTGTTGGATGAAGACATCACCCTTCTTTTACCTATGATCTCCTCAAACACCTGTATGAGCACCTCTCCTATATCGTTGCCTAAAAGTTTGTAAAAGCCCCCCGTAATGCCATCTGGGCCCGGCGCTTTGCTATTGGGGATACCTTTGATCGTGACCATCAACTCCTCCAACCCAATGGGCGCATTAAGGTAGCCCAAGTCCTCCTCCGACAATGCCGGCAATTTCAACTTATCTAGAAAGCTTGTTTCATCAAGTCCTGATACTGGAAGCCCTTCCCTATATAACTCCTCATAATACTCCTTAAACACTGTATTTATATGTTTTGGATCTGTATGTTTGGTCCCCCTGCGGTCTTTGATCCCATGAATTATAGTAGTTTTCCTTTTACCCCTAGCTAAATTTGCTAAAAGTTTCCCTGATTTGTTACCAAATTTGAAGAACGTAGCTGACTGTTGATCACTGAATATTTTATCCAGTTTGTCCTGCCATCCCTCGAACTCCTGCTTTGCCTGTATCCACCTGCGTTTATCCTCCTCTTTCAAAGAACCTAGAAAGGTAGTATAACTATCCCTCAGCCTCAAGGTCATCGTCTGGAACCGTTTCCTGGCTTGCATTTTAATGTGAGTAGTATAAGCTATTATCTTCCCTCTCAGAAATGCCTTTGCTGTGTCCCAAAATAAGAAAGGGTTATCCCTATGCCCCACATTAGTTTCGCAAAATTCCTTCCACCAACTTTTCATCAGCTCGTAACAACCCTCCTCCTTCAGGAAGAATTCCGGGAGTCTCCAGAGTATATCAGTACCCTTGGGAAAAGTATCCTGGAGTGTGAGTGTAATAGGGGCGTGATCTGAAATAACAATGTCTAGGATACCAGAATCTACCCATTTACCCATCATGGTCCCATTCAGAAAGAAATAATCTATTCTTGACCAGGAATTCTGCGGATGGGAATAGAAGGTAAATTCCCTTCCCTCCGGATTTCCATGTCTCCAACAGTCCGTCAGCCCCAGGTCTAGAATCACCCGCGACAACGAATCTGTCCCCTTCCTCCCTACACTGCCCTTCCTCACCTCCGCCCTTTTCCTATCCTCACTATTACACATTACTCCATTGAAATCCCCCGCTACTATTACTTGTGGCTCCCTATCCTGGAGGACAGCTGCTTCCAAGGTTTGGAGGAAAGCTATGTCATGTGTTGTGGGTGCATATACATTATAAATGCTCAACCTCAGGCTTTTTATCACCTTATGATACAATAATCAAGCTATTTAGGTAGAACAGACACTGACAAGCAAAAGAGTAACAATCTTTTGATATTTTAAACACTTGTGGGTAGAGTTGAAGAAAAAAGCTGTATTTGTATCCAAGTCCAGTCTGCACCAACATTGGGAATGTGTAGAAGAGACCTGTGATCAGATTTTAGTCAAGACATGCTTGAATCTGATCCAAAGCCCAGAAGGATTCAGGCAGTATTAAAAACCAAAAGGTGGATTTACCACATACTAACAAAATAATAAAAATTAACATTTTGATTTTTAGGAGCAAAACCGTAACAATGCAGTTACAGGAAAGAACCTGCAGAACTAAGCAGATGCTAAATACTTGCAAGTCAAATTTATGTATAAGATAGGTAAGATGACTGTATATAAAATTACAGTAGCCTCATGTGCAAAGCTGTAGTGGATGGAGAGATATGGAGCCTGAAAGTCACAAGTTCAAAACAATGTTACCATTTTGCTTGTCAGTGTAAAATATATTTATTGGATATGACTTTAGAACACAAAAAAATTGTAAATATGCAAAACACTGCAGGAACATTCATGGAGTCTCTGAATTTGTTCTGAGAAATAATATTGCCTCCATCAGATCCTGCATACATGACCTCATGTCTGATCTCATTATTTCCAGGCTAGAGAACGGCCTCTCTACACTATCTTGGGTTGGTGGCAAAGCAGTGACCACAGGGGCAACATCTCTAACAATGTCAGGGTATAAAGGAATTGCCTCAGCCACAGTCAGGTCTGATGAATGGTTGAACTCTTCTACTTTGTAAGCAGATGAAAAATTTTGCTGAACTCTTTTTGTCATGGGAGCAGAATCTTTCCCCCTGGGGCAGCGCTTTGCCTGCTCCATGTCATCAATTACACTCCTCATGTGATAAGGCTGAAGATATGGGAGCAGTAGCACCGGCCGGACCCAATTCCTCTTGCTCTTTGCACTGCATCGAACTAACTGGACCAACTAATTTATATATTTTGGGAGTCAGTCCCTTTTATGAATACTCCGACTCCTGCAAAATAGCCACCTACTCCGACTCAACAGCCCTGTTAATGTAAATAAACCAAAATACATGTCCTCCAACTTATTGCAATTACAATAGCGCATACAGAGGCAGAAACACATTGACAAAATGTAACCGAGAATACCATGCAAGCTTTATCAGCTTTAGGTGCTGATAACCAGCTAGCTGCACAGTTCATAAAGGACGGGGAGACAGGAGCAGGAAGATGCCTGAAGTCCTAAAACAGGTTAAGTCGCTGTCTTAGCTTCTGCAGACTGCTGTGCTGTGAGCTCTAACCCTGCTCTTTGACCTAACTTCTGATGAAAGCTGGCAGCAGAAGACTATGGAAAAGGAATGCAGCACTGCATATGCTCCAGTATTTGCTCCAGGATTTTAACCCAGATAACAGACAGCCTGCCACTTGGGCCTCTCTCTCCCTCTCCCCTTCCACCTCACCCGAAAAATAGACTTATTGGGAAGGGAGGAACCGTGCCTAGTGATAAATACTTCTGCCAACTAAAGCTCTTACCTCTGTGCAATGCAGGCAATTGCATAACTGAAGTCTGCAACTAGACAAGTAAAGTTCTCACACCTGCCAACCCACTATATTGAGCCCTCTGCAAAGCCACATTCCAGAGCAAAACAACAAGGCTTTGAGTATTAAACCCTAGAGTGCAGGAAATGTTATAGAAGCAGCACCAGAAGTACTGACCATGGCAGTAGTGGAGTTTTATCCTCAACATTGGCTGCTTGTGGCTGTGTATAAATAAAACACATCACTCTAGTATTGTTTGGAATCTATTAAAGGGGTTTTGCCAGGATGTGAGTTACTTACCTCCTTATCAGCATGGGAGTAGAATATAAACAAATCATGCTGAGTCATGAAGGCTGCAGGGGAGAGAGGGAGGAGGTGAGCAGAGAGGAAGAAGGGAGCGTCTCAAAACTTAACTCAAATAATAACTTTACAACAGTTGATTCTCTATACAGCAAGCCACAGGCTCATACACTGCACTTTCTCCCCAGCCCCTTGAAGCTCATTCATTCTCCCTGTCATCAGATAAGAAGTGTTTCACGCAAGCACGGCCTGTCAGCAACTCTGGTCGTGTCTAATGCAAGCTTTCAGGTAACTAAGGGGGATTGAGAAATGCTGTGGCTCTCAGAGTCTTCACTTTTTGTAATCACATATATTTAGAAAAGTGATTAAAGACCCATTTTGGAGGATCCCACGTCAACATTACATAGTGGCAAAACCCCTTTAAGATAATATAAAAACCCATTTACACCAAGCATTTTTCCAAGCCGAAGTAAGTTCTGGCAATTTAAAGGGGTTTTACCACAAAGTAAAATTGATGAGCTTGCAAATTAAATAATACAATTTTCACCATTCATCATTATTAAAACTTCTGTTCCACTTTTTTTTTTTTTTTTTTTTTTTTTAGCTGCTCCCTTAGTGATCCATAGTGTACAGCTCGTCTCTATGAACTACGACCAGTGACGCACATGCTCAGACATCACCTGTCAGGCAGATACTGTCAGTTTCGTCCCTGCTCAGTAATCACACCCACTGCTGAGTGAGTGTTCAACCCCAGGTGCTGTCATTCTACTCCCGTCCTCTGTACTCCTTAGTAATTAGTTAAACAGTTCACATAAATAAAAAAGAAAAAAAGAAACTTCAATCAGGAATGTGCACTGGGAAAAATCCACATTTATTACCTACAGGGATTTGAACCTCGGACCTCTATGCTGAAAGGCAAAAGTGCTAACCACTCTGCTACATTGTAGCTACTACCAGCTCTTTACATAAACAGACCTTTGTTTGATTAGAGTGAGCACATTGTGGGGAAAGGCATAGTGATGTCAAGCCGGTTAGGCCACACGATATGCAGCTCAAACAAATCATACATGCCCCCTTTGAAAAACACTGAAAGCCTAAGCAGGACAAAGCAGGCATGCAATGCCTTCATGGTAAAATCCCCTTTAATGAAGAATATATCATTTTTGCATACAGTGGTGGATAGTTAGGTTTTCTGTACACAACAAATTTGCTGAAAACTTTTTGCACTTTCAAGAATCCTTACATTACTCATTTAAGCAGCAACTGCTCCATTAATAAGGTTTTCTATTGTAATTCTTTTATACCTGTGGGTTTTACTGCCAGCTGTCCAAAAGATCATTACTACATCTTCTCAGCACCTCTTCTGCCATTTCATAATACAGTATATTGTTAAAGTGGTTGTCTAGCTCCCCTTAAAAATTGCCTTCATGAATATGAAATGTAAAAAAAAAAATTAACTTAAAGGGGTTGTCTCACTACATCAATTCATCTTCCTTCAGTCCTACTTTATCGGTTTCATTTTTGAATTCAGGAGTGTTTTCTGGCTATTACTTGCCTGCAGTGAGGAGCTGCTGACGACACCAGGTCTGTAGCTATAGCGACCAGCACTGGCAGCCTATCAGGAGAGATCAAACGGGTCTGTAGCTATAGCGACCTGAGGAGCTGATGCAGCCCATACAAAGGGGATATCTAGGAATAGGTAGGACACGGTTAATGGACACAGTGCAAAGTGACTTAAAAAAAAAAAAAAAAGCAATCTTTGTAGCAAGACAACCCCTTTAAATTTTTAATCCATCGCTGATTCAGCACTGATGCTCCGGCAGTCTCTCCAGTTCCAATGACCAAACACCATATATGTCCTAGCTGCCAACTTCAGTGACATGTCAAGTGGCTACTGATTGGCTGCTGCAGTCTAGATTTTTTTTTCTTTGTTTTTTTTCCATTACCTAATAAATTTGAGGCTAAAAAACTTAGGCTCCCCCATCCTTTCACTTCAAATCCAGTGCTTCACAGTCCACATTCTTCTTTAGTCTTCTGTTTTCGTCCAAACTCTGATACCAGTCAATCACATGTGACCGGTGCAGTCACTCGGCTGCTACAGAAAGAAAAGGGTGTTCATAAAAATGTACTACATTGCACCAAATGTTGAGACTTCAATGATAGGCGACAGGCATAAAAAGGTAATGGAGACCCTGTCTGTACTACTTGCCATTACACTTCAACATAACGTATAAAAAAAGGACAAATATTTTTTTATTACATTGGTTTTTCTAGGTCACTTTGCCAAAGACTGTTTCATGCAACCTGGAGGAACAAAATACATGTTAGTACCAGAAGACGATGAAGATAATGAGGGTGATCGCCAGAAAATAGACAAGCATGTTAAGAAAAAAAAGAAGGTAAAACTTTGGATTTGATAAGCACAAGAAGTACACCGAGTTATTCAGTGCTGTGATTCTAGTATGAGTGGTAGTTCTGCCACTAAATTTAGGACCTGAGCCACATCTGTCGCTACTGACAAGCCTTATGGAGGTGCTGATTTTATTTTTCAGCAAGACCTGGCGTCTGCCAACACTGCCAAATGTACCAATACCTGGTGTAATAACCACGGTATCACTGTGCTTGATTGGTCAGCAGACTCACCTGACCCACCTAATCCCCATAGAGAATCTATGGGTATTGTCAAGAGGAAGAGGAGATACTAGAACAAACAATGCAGCCAAGCTGAAGGGTGCTATCAAGGCAATCTGGGCTTCCATAACATCCCAGCAGCGCCACAGGCTGATTGCCTCCATGTCATGTCACATTGATACAGTAATTCATGAAATAAGAGCCTTGACATATTGAGTGCATATACTATACAGACCTTTCAGTAGGCCAACAGTTCTGGATTACAGTTCATTTTTTCAATTACACTATACACTATTCTAATTTTCTGATATACTGAACTTTGGCTTTTCAGTAGCTGCAAACCGTAATCAAACACATTAAAAGAAATAAATGCGTGATATGTATCGCTCTGTGTGTAATAAGTCTATATAATATATGGATTCTTTTATGTGACTTGAAATACAGGCATAAACTAACTTCTAATTTATTAAAATGCATGTGTATACGGTACAGTAATTGGCATTTCACAATCTACCTTTCATCAATAGGAAAAGAAAAGAAAAATGCATCAGAAAGACAAGGAAGACTCTTCAGGAACAGAACGCTCCTCAAGCAGCAGTTCTGAAAGTTCAGACTCTGAGCCCTCCAGAAAGAAGAGACGCCATACAGAGAAGAGCAAAAAGACCTCAAAGAAAAAGAAAAAAAAGCACAAGAAGCATAAACGAAGGGACTGAGCAAAAGGGTCACTGTTTACACTGGTGTAGTCCTGTTGTGCTGGGACTGTTTTATATCCTCTTTGGCAGCAGGATGCAACCTCCGTTGCAGCTGTTTTGTAGAACTGTATGTGAAATTTAAGCTGTACGGTTCCCATAATCTAATCCTGGGGGTATATAAAGGATGCATCAAAATAAAGAAATAATTAGTGGCCCTCGGCATAATTATTTGTTATTTAGAGCAAACATCTGCTACTTACAATAACTACAAATGGAATAGCTTTTTGGTCTTTGTATAACAATATTACATAGTTCATCATTTTGAGTAAATTTAGTTACAATAGAACCATTATAGGTTCTGTATTACATTTACCATTTAAAAGTCTTTCAGGCTCGGACTGCAAAAAATGTTGTTTCTAATGTTGTTGAAACCAAAAGACCAGCCTTTAAAATTAGCCTTTAACCCCTTAACCCCAGGCATGAAAAGGCTTTTGTGACCAGCTTAATTTTTTAGTTGTAACTTTTTAAATTTTTTTTAAGTAACGCGGTTGTACGAGGACTTTTTTTTATGCGGGAGAAGTTGTAGTTTTGGGAGCGTAGTTTAAATTTACAAATAAATTACTGCAGAAATTTAAAAAACTATTTTTATTTTTTATTTTTATTTATTTATTTTTTTTTACACCATTCACGCTAAGTAACCTGTTAGATTAATTCTACAGGTTATTACAGTTGTATTCAAACATGGAAGGGAGAGGCATGGACCGCACATCCCCACACTATATGTTTATCTAATGCTTCTCAGCAAAACAACAAAAATGAACAGGAGGTTATTAGTATACTTTTTGATTGTATAAGCCCACTTGCCACTTCACAGCGACCTCTTTAAAGTGGGTCCTACGGTAAATGGGCGCAGCAATGCATGGCGGCCACCGCCGCAGCAAAAGCCGCGCAGATGAGGGGTTCAGTCCCGTGGCCCAACAGCCCACTGCTGCCAGACCTAGCCCCCTGGCTCTGGGCTGCACCAGCACAGCAGCAATGGCCGCCATACAGCACTGCCACCAAAAAAAGGAAAGGTTGACACAGCTTGCCTCTCCTGGCCTCCCTGCTAGCAGACTGGAAAAAAGGGCATTAAACCTTATACAAACTACTGCTAATTTAAAACACCTGGGTCAAATGGGGAGGAGTGCTGATCCATGTGTGCAAAGAAATAGACGTATGTATTCAAACATGGAAGGGAGAGGCATGGACCGCACATCCCCACACTATACGTTGATCTAATGCTTCTCAGCAAAACTTTACAAAAATGAACAGGAGGTTCTTAGCATACTGTTTGATCAGAACGTATTTGCCCACGATGACCTCTTTAAAGTGGGTCCCGACACTCATCAATGTAGCACTGCATGGCGGCAACCGCCGCAGCAACAACCACATGCTAAATAACCTGTTAGGCTATGTTCACACGGTGTATTTGCAGGGCGTAATTACGCCCTGCAATTACGCGGTGTGGCCGGGGGCGGGGCGGGAGCGGGGGCGTGAGGGGGGGGCCGGCACTTCGCCGGCCCATAGACAATCACTGCTAGCGGCGCGTATACGCCGCTAGAAAGTGACATGTCAATTATCTCCCCGCCGGGCGGGGAGAGGAGACGTAGTCCATAGTTCTCTATGAGAACTGTGAATTACCGTAATGAATGGGCCGTTTTCGGCCCGTAATTGGCGCACTTCGGCGCGTAATTACGAACCGAAATACGGCCCATTTTAAGCCGTGTGAACATGGCCTTAGAGTAATTCTACAGGTTATTACAGTTGTGTAGATAACTAATATGTGTAGGGTTTTTTGTTGTATAATGTATAACTTTTTTCTACACTTGTGTTTTTCTTTTTTACTCCATTTAAGGGATAACTATTTTAACACTTTTTTTTTTTTACCTTAGTAATGCATTAGCATATTCATGTATGCAATCAAAGGGTTAAGCGCTGGTGATCAGAGGTTTCCTCGGCTTTCCAGCGTTTACAGACACTGCTCTAGAAACAAAAGTTAAGTACTGCTCTGTTCCTAGTGCAGCTGCGGCACTGTGAGCCACAAAAACCCTCTGTAATGATGTCTCTATAAGTTGCTGCAGAAAGATGACCTGCACCGCTAAGGGTTAACAGATGATGAAAGGCCCCCATACGCAAGACGGCTTTAAAACGTCTCCCCTGTGTTCTTCGTAAAAAGACTGACTGCATTCCATTTTGTATTTTTGGCAATTATTTATTTTACAAAATAGAGGTGTTTTGGCAGATCATTTCTAGTGTCTTTCAGCCATCGCTGATCTTGTGTACAAGAGATGGCTCTTGTGCGGTATGGTTATCGGTGAGGGGGGGGGGATGCATATCCCATCAAGTTTAACGAAGGGTGGGGAGAAGATCTGCCTAAAAAGAGGGATATAGGTAATTTTTTTTAAACTTTGTTTCCCCACCAATGATCCATTAAACAGAAACCCAAAATGCATGGCCAATCTGTGTTTAAAGGGTATCGGTCACCAATTTTTTTTTACTAATTAGACCAAGGTACTAATACATATTTTCTTTTTATTTTCTGATTGTAGATTTCTCAATTCAGTTGTTTGTACGTATAGGATTCTGGGGAAAGCTTTCTTGTCTGAGCTGCTGTTAGCAGCATTTAGAGAGATGCTTTACAGCAGCTTCATGAACAAAGACTTCTGTGAACAGGATCAGTCCCAGTGACTTTTATAGGAGAGTTTTCTAGTCATGCTCTGTGATCTGGGAACAAGTCAGTGTGTACAGTATGGAGGGGGAGAGCTGTGACCATCTCCTATTGTGACTGGTGTATCCTATCCATTCACATTGCTGTCACTTTTCAGCTTGTCCCTGCATGTATTGATAATAAGCAAACTACTAAAAAAAATATCTCTACGTAACAGGAAGTGTTAGAGTATTATTGGGCCTACTGGCCAAAAGTGAAAACTGCAGAGCCTAAG
The DNA here is from genome assembly GCA_025379985.1 of Phyllomedusa bahiana. NCBI lineage: Eukaryota > Metazoa > Chordata > Amphibia > Anura > Hylidae > Phyllomedusa > Phyllomedusa bahiana. The sequence continues at coordinate 63,112 of JAODAL010005212.1, forward strand.
AATGTTTTTTTTTAAAAAATGTGATGTGGAAAATTTAAAAAAAAAAAATAATTCTTAAAGTGTTTATTATAAAAACATGAGTTAAACAATAAGTCATTTCTGATGACACATTCCCTTTAAGGAATATTTTATTCCTGATCCCAAATGGCAATTTGACTGGATCTACATTCTAATAAACATTTTATTTTTTTTAGAAGTGTTAGTTTATTTGTAAGTTTCAAGAAAAATTACTTGATTTAGTGTTACATAAAAATTTACAAGTATATGTCTGTATGTCAACAGATTAATTATTATAAATGTACATAAGTAATGAGCAAGACTACAACTGTTCCTGCTGTGACCAGTTCCTGGGACAGACTATTTCACAGATTCACAGTTCTCATGGTAAAGACAGGGCCGTCTTAACAGCACTATGGGCCCCTGGGCAGAGGTGTACTGGGTCCCCCCCCCTGTCCACCCCCCACTCCCCCACCAAAAAACAAAACAAAAAAACTACTCAAAGAAACAAATATAAACATTACCAGCTCAGGTCACCATTACATGACAGAGACCACAGCACTAATCGAATATAGTAGCAAAATAACCCCTGACACCAGGGACTCACCGGAGACGTCCTGTCTGATCAGTCGTTCTCTGAATCGTTCTTTTTCCCTTTTCCTTTCCTCCATAACCACTTCTACCGGCCGCCACTCGTCCCTGCAGAATGTACCGCAAAAACATCTTAGAATCCTCACTTTATCAGCACTTCACCACCTATTCCTAACTCTGTTATGGGCGCCCCACATCTAGTAAGTAGGTAGTAATGCTGCCCACCATTAAGTAGGTAGGTTTACAGGCCCACTGTAGATAGATATGCTGTCTCCTGTACATAAGTTTATAGCCCCCTGTAGATTGTAGGCCACTGTAATATCTCCCCCATAGAATGTAGGCCCCTTCTGTATTATCCCCATATAGATAGGGCCAGTAATTAGGGCAGGCAGGGCCAGTATATAGCTAGGCAGGACCGGTATATAGGCAGGCAGGGCCAGTATATAGCTAGGCAGGACCAGTATATTAGTAGGCAGGGCAGTATATTGCTACGCAGGGCAGTATATAGCCAGACAGGGCAGTATATTGGTAGGCAGGGCAGTATATAGCCAGGCAGGGAAGTATATAGCCAAGCAGGGCAGTATATAGCCAGGTAGGGCAGTGTATAGCCAGGCAGGGCAGTATATTGGTAGGCAGGGCAGTGTATAGCCAGGCAGGGCAGTATATTGGTAGGCAGGGCAGTGTATAGCCAGGCAGGGCAGTATATTGGTAGGCAGGGCAGTGTATAGCCAGGCAGGGCAGTATATTGGTAGGCAGGGCAGTATATCGGCAGTCTGGGGCAGTATATAGCCAGGCAGGGGCAGTATATGGGCAGGCAGGGCAGTATATAGCCAGGCAGGGCTAGTATATGGCAGGCAGGGGCAGTATATAGCCAGGCAGGGGCAGTATATAGCCAGGCAGGGGTAGTATATAGCCAGGCAGGGGTAGTATATATAGCCAGAGGGCAGTATATAGCCAGGCAGGGCAGTATATGGGCAGGCAGGGGCAGTATATGGGCAGGCAGGACCAGTAGTTTAAAAAAAAAAAATGTTACTCATCTGATTTTCCTCCTCTTCTCCTCGTCCGGAGCCAGTGGCCGCTCACAGCACAGTGCGGGGCCGCTGAGCAGGCGCGCGATGATGTCATCACATCACACCTGCCCCACGGTGCAGACGGGGGCCGTGATGGCTGCATGGCTGGGTCTGTGACCCGGCCATGCAGCCATGTGAAGAGGGGGGACCTGCGCCACAGACCGGTACTCGGGGCCCGCCAGGGGGAAAACCCAGCCTCCCCCGGCGACGCTCCGAGCCGGCGCTGCGGCCCGAATCCCGGCGGCCCCCCCGGGCAGAGCCTGGCTGTCGCTCCACTGGGCAGGGTAGGTGGCTGCCCGGGAGGGCCCCCTGAGATCGTGGGTCCCCGGGCAATGGCCTACCTAGCCCAATGGAAGAGATGACCCTGGGTAAAACTGAAGAAAGAAAAAAAATTGATGGAGGGAGTGCCCCTGGACTTTTAAGGGGTTTTAAAACTGCTTTTCACCATACATTTTGTAGTGTTCCATACATCCAGTGCTTGATCTTACTGCGGTTTCTCAGAGTGTGCAATAGACTTCTAGGGATAGGATCCACGGATTGCATCTCGGTGTGAGCAGTGTTAATGGGAGACCACATCGCAGCTAGTCTCCGTCCACTAGCTCACAAACAACTGAAAATGAGAGATGTGGCCTGCAGAAAAAAAACTAGTAAAAATAAAACCACGTATAAGGCCATATAAAAGTTGAAAAAAGGCCCAGAAAGTGATACTCATGTACACAAACAAGGACGTTTAGCCTAAAAAGTTACCTAAAAGTTTAAGTAAACTTTAACTAAATCCATGTGTGAAAATGAATTAGGTACCCAGTTAGCAGAATTCAGCTGAACTTCTCTACATTTTGTTTTTCAGACCAGTTGAATTTCAGTGGATTTTAATGGTGTCTTATTGGACTGACAGCCAGTTTTCCTGACTCTCCTATATGCATGGGTGTGTTCTCAGTGGAGAAAGCGGAATAAGCCATCAGACCCTGGATATTCTATGTCATATACCGTGGGGAAAAATATTTAGACAGCCACCAATTGTGCAAGTTTTCCCATTTAAAAAGATGAGAGGCCTGTAATTGACATCATAGGTAGACCTCAACTATGAGAGACAAAATGAGAAAACAAATCCCCCCGTGTGGTTCTGGGAGTTTTGCTCACCGTTCTTGTGATCATTTTGACCCCACGGAGTGAGATCTTGTGTGAAGCCCCAGATTGAGGGAGATTATCAGTGGTCTTGTATGTCTTCCATTTTCTAATTATTGCTCCCACACCAAGCTGCTTGCCTATTGCAGATTCAGTCTTCCCAGCCTGGTGCAGGGTTACAATCTTGTTTCTGGTGGCCTATGACAGCTCTTTGGTCTTCACCATAGTGGAGTTTGGAGTGTGACTGTTTGAGGTTGTGGACAGGTGTCTTTTATACTGATAAGTTCAAACAGGTGCCATTACTACAGGTAATGGGTGGAGGACAGAAAAGCCTCTTAAAGAAGAAGTTACAGGTCTGTGAGAGCCAGAAATCTTGCTTGTTTGTAGGTGACCAAATATTTATTTTCCATCATAATTTGCAAATAAATTCTTTCCAAATCAGACAATCTGATTTTCTGGATTTATTTTCTCATTTTGTCTCTAATAGTTGAGGTCTACCTATGATGTCAATTACAGGCCTCTCATCTTTTTAAGTGGGAGAACTTGCACAATTGGTGACTATATACTACCCCCTCCCCCCTTCACTGTATTCTATGACATTCTACAGTGGTGGCCAAAAGTATTGGCACCCCTGCAATTCTGTCAGATAATACTCAGTTTCTTCCTGAAAAAAGATTGCAATCACAAATTCTTTGGTATTATTCTCTTCATTTAATTTGTCTTCAATGGAAAACCACAAAAATAATTGTTATAAAGCCAAATTGGATACAATTCCACACTAAACATAAAAAAGGGGGTGGACAAAAGTATTGGCACTGTTTGAAAAATCATGTGATGCTTCTCTAATTTGTGTAATAACAGCACCTGTAACTTACCTGTGGCTCCTAACAGGTGTTGGCACTTACTAAAGCACACTTGCAGCCAGTTGACATGGAGTAAAGTTGACTCAACCTCTGACCTGTGTCCTTGTGTGTACCACATTGAGCATGGAGAAAAGAAAGAAGACCAAAGAACTGTCTGAGGACTTGTGAGGAAGCATGAGCAATCTCAAGGCTACAAGTCCATCTCCAAAGACCTGAATGTTCCTGTGTCTACTGTGCACAGTGTCATCAAGAAGTTTAAAGCCCATGGCACTGTGGCTAACCTCCCCATGGCACTGTGGCTAACCTCCCTAGATGTGGACAGAAAAGAAAAAATGACGAGAGATTTCAATGCAAGATTGTGCGGATGGTGGATAAAGAACCTCGACTAACATCCAAACAAGTTCAAGCTGCCCTGCAGTCCTAAGGTACAACAGTGTCAACCCGTACTATCCGTCGGCGTCTGAATGAAAAGGGACTGTATGGTAGGATACCCAGGAAGCCCCCACTTCTTACCCCAAGACATAAAAAAGCCAGGCTGGAGTTTGCCCAAACTTACCTGAGAAAGCCTAAAACATTTTGGAAGAATGTTCTCTGGTCAGATGAGACAAAAGTAGAGCTCTTTGGGAAAAGGCATCAACATAGAATTTACAGGAAAAAAAAAAAAAGAGGCATTCAAAGAAAAGAACACGGTCCTTACAGTCAAACATGGCGGAGGTTCCCTGATGTTTTGGGGTTGCTTTGCTGCCTCTGGCACTGGACTGCTTGACCGTGTGCATGGTATTATGAAGTCAGAAGACTACCAACAAATTTTGCAGCATAATGTAAGGCCCAGTGTGACAAAGCTGGGTCTCCCTCAGAGGTCATGGGTCTTCCAGCAGGACAATGACCCAAAACACACTTCAAAAAGCACTAGAAAATGGTTTGAGAGAAAGCACTGGAAACTTCTAAAGTGGCCAGCAATGAGTCCAGACCTGAATCCCATAGAACACCTGTGGAGAGATCTCAAAATGGCAGTTTGGAGAAGGCACCCTTCAAATCTCAGGGACCTGGAGCAGTTTGCCAAAGAAGAACGGTCTAAAATTCCAGCATTGTAAGAAACTCATTGATGGTTACCGCAAGCGGTTGTTCGCAGTTATTTTGGCTAAAGGTTGTGCTACCAAGTATTAGGCTGAGGGTGCCAATACTTTTGTCCGGCCCATTTTTGAAGTTTTGGGTGAAATGATGAATGATTTGATTTTTGTCTCATTCTGTTTTGTGTTCTTTCATTGCAAGCAAAATAAATGAATATATTAATACCAAAGAATTTGTGATTGCAATAATTTTCAGGAAGAAACAGTATTATCTGACAGAATTGCAGGGGTGCCAATACTTTTGGCCACCACTGTATGTAGCACTATTACTAGTGGGACTTAGCTATCCAGTACATTTGATCTTAATGTCTGTGAGAATTGGAGCCATACTTGATCTCCATTTAGGAAACCACCCTACCTGTAAAGTTTGATCACATATCTTAGAATAGACATAGCAATGGTTATGTATTTATTTTTAGGAGTCAGAGTTGTTTGTATGTATGAACTTTATTACGTATGGAGGAGCATTCACCAGCTTCTCCTATCATCTCTCTTGAGGTATACTCTCCCCTCTCTACAGGAAAGACACCTAAAGCAGAAGAAATTAACTGCACATTAAAAATATGTCAAGATCATGTTACCTTGTAGATTCTATCTGGATAATGAACAAAATTATAGGCCTGTCAGCTGCAGTTCATTTCTACTGTCCTTATGACAATACTCTGTCCTGTGCTTTAAATGTCATGCCGTCTTTCACCTATTCAAAGTAGTATAGTAGTGAAATAAAGGGCCGTTCACACAGCTTATTGCAGGGACGAATTTCAGCCGTATTGCGCGCCGTACTGCTCTGCAATACGGCTGGAATCCGTCCCAGCCATTACGGTAATCCACAGTTCTCATAGAGAACTGTGGATTCCGTCTTTCCTTCCCGCTTGGCGAATACGCCGGGTGGGGAGAAAGTGACATGCACATTACCCCAGCGGGATACGCGCCGTGGATAATGAAAGTCTATGGGGCCGGTGTGCAGCGCCCCCGCCCCTTACTCAAGCCGTAATTGCGGGCGAAATCCGTCCCGCAATTACGGCTTGAATAGGCCGTGTGAACCGAGCCTAAAGGTTTCTCATCTCTCTGATGAAGGTATTTTTTTTATTTTTTATTATAGGGTTTTTGATAAGGATATTGTGGAACACTAACAAAAAACACAAGTAAAAGTGTGCTTCTTTTCCATTCCTGGATCCACTCCAAATAGTATTTTACATCCGTTTTGTATGCTAATAACTATAATACAAAAGTATGACTGTGAACAGAAATCACATCTTTAGATAATACATTGGAAAGTGCTAAAAGCTGGCCTTGGACTTGGAAGTAACAAGATGGGAAAACCATTGTGACTGGTGTCTTGAATCTGGGATGCAATAGCAATTGCTGATGCATTTCCTATATAGTTATTTTTTTTTCTACTTGATTCAGACCTGGCAGATTTATTGCAGAAATTTCATTCATATGAATAGGGGTGTTCCTACAGCTCATGAATTTGTACATGCCCTCTTCAAATGAATGTAAGGGTTATATGCCTTCAAGGGAGTCTTGGTAATAATTTATTTTAAGTGATTTCCGATAAAAAAAAAAAAGTCAAGTGTCAACATTATGATTAAACAGAACAGTTTTTATTTAGTCATTGGTGTATAAAAACACATCAATACAGGAGTAATTTAGTTGAACGAATCAATATGCAGTATAACTGGATATAGCCCATGTAGGCTTTCAAAAACAGTACCACAATTTATGTTCAGTGCTAGTCACCTCCATCACAATGAGGTATAGGAATGGTTATCAGCCATTGAACGTTGTAATAAACATCGATCGCTATAAACTCTGAAATATATCAGCTCTGCCAGATGCAGCAGATCAGGAACTTAATACAGGGTGTTCCACTCAGTGGAGGCAAGGAAAAATCGGCTAAAGCTCCAACAAATTTTAATAAAATTTGGTCAAAGCATGCCTTACTTATTAGGAATCCGAAGCCACTCATTACATTTTCATCCAGCACTCCTTAGACTACTACTGTCCACAAAGCGACAGGTCAAGGGAAATGGAATGGCTAATCTGGGCAGCTAGCCTGGCTGTCTCCCTTAAAATGGGTTGTCTCATTACAAGGATTGCTCTCTATGTTAAAGATATTTCAAAAACAAGTCACTTTGCAGTATATGTCCATTAACAGTGTCCTACTTATTCCTAGATATATCCTCTTGTATGGGCTGCATCAGCTCCTTAGGTCACTATAGCTACAGACCTCTTTGATCTCTCCCGATAGGCTGTCAACAGTGGTTGCTATAGCTACAGACCTGGCTTCTGTTGCAGTTTAGTAGAAGGCAGTATACACGCTCCTGAATTCAAAGTGAAACCAAAAAAACAGGACTGAGGTAAGATGAATCAATGTAGTGAGACAACCTCTTCAACTTTCCAATGCCAGCCATGATTTGCTTTAGCGGTGCTAGTCAGTAGATCTTTGTGCTGCCCATGTCTCACTATACTGTGAGAAGGAGTATTCACTGAGCACACCTACTAGAGAACAGGATCCATTTAAAGGGTTTTGCCACACGCAAGCAGGTTTCAGTGAATGAAGTGAGGGCCACACTTGTGCAGCTCTCTCCCATTCATGTCTATGGGAGTACCGAATATAACCAAGCACACCCACTCAGCTAGATGCAGAACACCCACAGAAATGAAGGAGGAGGACTGATAAAAGTGCTGCCCACCTAATTCATGGGGATAGGTGGTCCGTAGCTCACTATGACACTACTTGCTATGCTGACAAGTGCAACTGGCAGAACTGTTTTAAAGGAGCTGTCTCACTACATTGATTCATTTTACCTCAGTCCTATTTTCTCAGTTTCATTTTTGAATTCAGGGGCGTGCTGACTGGCTTCTACTGGCCTGCTGAGTACACCAGGTCTGTGGCTATAGCGACCAGTGTTGGCAACCTATTAGGAGAGATCAAACAGGTCTGTACCTATAGCAACCTAAGAAGCTGATGCAGCCCATACAAGAGGGGATATCTAGGAATAGGTAGGACACTTAATGGACACATATTACAAAGTGACTTGTTAAAGATCTTGCAAAAACATTAAAAGCAATCCTTGAAGTGAGACAACCCCTTTAAGTCCTATAAAGCAGAGTTTGTGAATAAATTTAAAGTCAAGAGCCGTGTACTTGAATAAAGCAGCATCCAGGAGCTGAAAAGGAACATTACACAAGAAATTGTTTCAGACATGCTGGACATACTAAGCACTACATTCAGCAATATGGAGTGTCAGGTACAGGTGGATGCTTCCAGGACATTATGAGGGGTTCCTGACTTGCACAGAGTACGGTATGTTCTCACCCAATTTCATTAAAATGTGTTTATTACTGAGTTACAGCCGGGCCCCAGTGAGTGGGACATCCTGTATTTATTTAATACACAATCTCACAAAAAGAAAAAACACTGTATATGTATATGTTATCCAATCTTGCATTAAGATGACACTATATGTCCACCTCAAGTAAAACGGAGTCTGCAACTGATGTGCGGGTTTTAAAGAAGCACCCAGCATCAGAGAAATACTGTTATATTGGAAGTGGCAGGAGGTTTTCTTACATGTCAGATGAATATAGCCACTAATATAATACCAATCCAGTTCCTGAGAAATGTTTTTTTTTCTTCTTTTTTTTACAGCTGTGTTGAGTGTTTTAGAATTGTCTGGAATAAGACGGAACTAAATAAATTCTAAACATCTTAAGGGGATACAACGGGCATTACATTTACTCCAGGTCTCAGGTATGGCTGAATTCTGGACTATAAGAATAACTAATGTAATTATGGTTTATGTCACATGAAAGGATAGCAGTAATGTGTAACCCTGCCCACAATTTGAAAAATTCTCTGGAAAGAAATGAAATGCAAATAGAGAGGTACTTCTTCAGGACAGACACACTAGTGAGGACCCACGACAACTCAAAATGTCTGTTTTAGTAAATCCTTATGTTCCCTGTGAAAGAACAAGTCTGGAGCATCTTCTCTTATAACTCTGTGTAATTCCTCTCCTAGAAATGTATTACAGGGGTGTTACCATTCCAATTTCCAAAGCCCTGCACACATTGGATAATATCCAACTAGGAGGGACACCCCCCAACTGGTAATACCCAGCTGACATTCAGCAATGCATTTCCACAAGGCATAACATAGGAAACACAACTAGAAGAGAAGCTGCAAAATGGTTACTTCACAGGTAACATATATACTATAACAGGAGATGTCACAGGTCCTCTTAAAGGGAGTTATGTAATTTTAACTCGGGTGATGCCTGTGTGAGGTATGCTTATGGACATTTCCCTTATATTCAGATCAAGTAAGTTTGGAGGAGACAAATAGAACTGACAATCCACACAACAGGTACCATGTTGTTGAGACTACCAGGGTGTATATGTGCAGCATGTTTCTACCCCTTCAAGAATTTTTCAAGATGAGTTTCCAAATCCTGGAAGCAGCAGTCTTTGGCACTTTATAAAATAACTTAGCAAATGCTGTATCAAGAATTCACAAAGGTTTCTAATACTGCAGTTGTTGCCCATTTAGTGCAAGAGGAAAAAGGCAAGGTAGGAGTTGAGGTTGTTATGAAGACATTAAACTCTGAACTGAAGAAAACAAGGGTGATATCCAGGAGTGTGGTGGTTAGGCTTTTTCATAATGACGTGTGCTGACAACATCTCCCAGGGTAAGGGTCTGTTCAAGAGAGAAAAACAGTTATTAGTGGAATTCTAGAATACAACCACTGAAACTGAAAGGGTATGTTTACACGAAGTAAATTCGGCATGCATTTCGTCGCGTATTTGCGCTCTAATACGGGCGAGATGCGCGCCGGTATTACGGTAATCCATAGTTCTCATAGAGAACTATGGATTACTCCTCCTCTCCCCGCTCGTACAATACGATCGTATTGTACACGCGGGGAGATAAGTGATATGTCAATTACTTGCGGCGAATACGCGCCATGGGAGTACGCACATATTAGCGCGAGCTCCCAAAAGACACTATACTATATGCGCCGCAGTACATCGTGTGAACATACCCGAAAGCACAGCACATGCATATAGAACTCTAATATCCATAGGTAAAAGCCCACGTTTCATACCTAATACACTAATCATTTTTTGTAATCTATGAAAGAACTGTGTACATATTAGGAGCAGTGTAATGATTTATATTTAGGAACAGTATGGCGGTATTATTCATTCACTATGTGGTGGTGGTGATTATGTGGTCATGATGTGGTGATGATATGTGATCATGGTGTGGTGGTATTATTCAGTCACCATGTGTTAGTTATATGTGGTCATAATGTGGCAGTATTATTCAGTCCCTATGTGGTGGTGAAACGTGGTCATGGTGTGGTGGTATTATTCAGTCACCATGTGGTAGTTATATGTGGTCATAATGTGGCAGTATTATTCAGTCACTATGTGGTGGTGAAACGTGGTCATGGTGTGGTGGTATTGTTTGATCTTTGTATAGTGGTGTCATTGATAATATTAGTCTCTGTTTGTCAGTAAACATTACGTATATATTTGCTACCTTATGATAGAAATAATTAAGTGGACACAGTACGACCATAAAAAATAGGTATCATCCAATACACCATAGTTATTAAAAGCTATTTCTATGGATTTATGTATATACATTATTTTATATAAAGACATAGTTATACATCCCAGTAACGCTGCTATTGTGTTGTCGCTGTTCTGATGGAGGGAGTGGGGCATGATTAGATGCATGTCCTTGAGTGATGTACGTGGGTGTGGTCAGAGGTGTCCCTCTTTGCAACCTCTAAGGCCCCCGATACACACGGCTTAATTCAGGAACGATATTTACCACGATTTCCGAAGTAAATAATTTCTGAAATCATTGGAAAAATCAGTTGCAAATAAGTGGCCACTAAGTGTGGCAATATTTGTAACTGATTTCCCGACGGATACACCAATCTACAATCATTGTAGTGGTGAATCCGTCCTGGGGGGGGGGGGGCCGGAAAAATTGACATGTGAATGGTTTTTTCCGTCGGAATGCCGACGTCAATCCGCGGCGGCAATCCCGGAACGGAACTAAGCGTCGTGCTTGGAAAGACGAGCCGTATTTACTATAGAAAATCAATCGAAAATTAGGCTGTGACTTATTTACGGACGATTTTGCCGACGGATTACATCTTACAATCCGTCGTCAAATCCGCGGTCGAAATAAGCCGTGTGAAAGGCTAAAATGAGAGGTATGTATTCAGCACAGAAAAGGTTTTGGAAGTCAGTACACACGTTAGCCCCTTAAGACTAATCTACATCCTAAAACACAGTAAAATTAGCCTCAAGATAAAGTAAAATCCACAGCTAAGGTGTATGGCTATCTCTTGGATTTTGTTGTGTATTATGTTGAACTATACTATGTATAGCCTAAAACTAGAATATACATCACATGGACTAGCCAACATCCATTTTTTGGGAGTTTTGTTCTGTGTTTTTAAACAATTAAGTATCTGACTTAGGGCCTTATTTTGGAATACACATTTTTTCTTGTGCTGTGTACTATTTTTGTGCTTTGGGTTACATACAGTGCTGCCTTAACAGCATTGTGGGCATAGCAGTGCAGTGGGCTCTGCTCAAATACATGACATCACATCAGGCCATGCCCAAACATGACAAAACATGAGGCCATGCTTTTAACAACCCTAAGCACACCCATATCTCCACACCACTTGCTTTGGGACACCCCGCTGACATTGCATAGGCAGCCTGCAGCTTACAAGACTAATTGTAGTGGTTTTAACTGTTTGCATGTCCAAGAGCATACAAAGGGCCACATGTATGAAATTGTTTAGGTCTAAAACTCACTCTTTTGCCCATAGTAACCTAAACAGGTTCATACATGTGGCCCAAAAAAGTTAAATAAGCAGCTTGAACCCAGGGCATGTGCCCTGGATTCCTGGAATAAACATTCAACCCCTGGTGCCCTATGTTTGTGGGGTCCCGGCCAACGACCCAATGGATAAGATGGCCCTGGTCATACAGGACTTAATACATGTTAAGGGAGCCACCGTTTATAGGTTTGTCAAGTTGCCAGGTATGCATGTTCTTATGTTCAATATTAATGGATCCCTGCTGCTTATAAAGGAAGCAGCTAAGGTAATAGAAGTGAATTACATTCCTGTACATATAACCCCCTAATGGGTAAAACTACTACTAAAGTAAAGCATGAGGTGTATGTCACTCTTGGTTGTAAGTATCAAAACTAAAAATATTGTGGTATCATGTTAGCAAGAAAAACTTATGTCAAAATAGACAAAAAGATTCTAGGACTGATAATAATCTTTATATATATTGCCAACTATACAATGTAGGATGTTCAAATAAAAAGCTATTAACACATCAGACAAGAGGTGTGAGGGCCCTGCTCGCAAGAGCTTACAATCTATGGGATACCTTTATTGGCAACAACAACAAAAAAAGGGAGCACAGAGGCCCCTTCATCAGGCAAGTCTACAAATTAAAGACTAAAAACAAAAAAAAAAAAAAAAAAGAAAAAAAAAAAAAAAGCACAGCATTTAGGAGATTTTACACCAATACATTTGTACCGAGGTGAAGCAGACACAGCATTAAGGTAACCAAAGTAATAAAACTAAGCTTTCATTACAGATGGAAGGTGATGACTTAGGTCTATTTTTCTGATCAGCCAATAGAGGTATTGAGTCTACAAAACTTTTGACACTTTATTGACACAAAAGTATTTAACATGACATGGTTGTAGAAAAGCATTGCTTTGTTATACAATAGGGGGCGCTCACTGCCACCTCCTTGCTAGGCAGACGCAAGTATGTACAAGGGTCAAGCAATGCAGAGTGCCTTGAACAAGATAGCTAGGTAAACACACGTGAGGAATTGTTTTAGGTACATGGCAATTAAAACAACCTTCACACAAGGTTAAGATTAGAGGTCACTCTCTGAAAGCTTAAATGCTCTGGAAAGTCGTGACTAAAATGCTGAATTAACGAACGTTTCTTTGTCTGTACATTTCAAAGAAATTATTCATGCACTCACCAGAACAAGTTTGTTGTCATTGACTTCTCTTAGCAGCGTGGTCTCCTTCCCATTCCACTTTTGCACATGCTTCAGTTTACCATCTTCCAAGGTTACCAAGGACTGAAAAGACATTGTTTATACATGAGCTGTACTGGGTTAAAACTTCCCTGATGTTTGCATTTTGTATAAATAAACTGAAGCTTTGTTACTTTATGACCCGGCCAAGTTGGCTATTCAAATGATAAATTCCTTCAAACAAAAAATGTGTCAAGGAGCATACAACCTGGTTTTCCTAACATGATATGCAAGGATCTGTCTTATATTGACTTCACTAAAGCTTTAGGGTATATTCACACTGCATATAGCGGCGGGTACTGTGCGCGCCACTATACGCCTGGTGTTTTAGAAGTACGCGCTGGCCAAGACCATACTAATGTGTGAACCCTATTTTTAAAGGGGTGTGTTCTATTACCTGTTTACTTAATTATGGAATAAAACAGAATGGATAACAAGTCCCTCTTGTTTTAAATGAGAAATAAAGCATATATATTTAAGGCAAGCCGCACAGACATCATTCATAGTGGATGCAAGACTTCTCTTTGAAAATCTAAAGAGCTCTACCCCAGCTCCCATTCACTTAAGTTTTCTCTGTCGCGTAAGTGCCGGCATGAAGTGACGTGTCACCTCTTTCTTTCTTCTTCCTTCTTTTCTTTCTTTCTCCTTTTTCTTTTTTCTATTCTCTCTACTGTTCACTCCTTTCTTTTTCTACTATCTTCTTTCTTTCTTTCTTTTCTTCTCATCTTTCTATCTTCTTTCTTTCTTCACTTCTCTTTCTCCTCTGACTTCTTTCTTTCTTTAACTAATTGCATTCTCTTTACTTCTTCTCTTCTCTCTCTTCTACCTATTTACTTTTCCTATCTTTACATTCTCTTCTTCTTCATCTTCACATCTTACTTCTCTTTACTTTCTTACTTGTCTTCTTTATTTCTTCTTCTTCTTCTTTCCTATCTTTACTTCTTCTTTTCTCTCCTCTTCTTCTTTCTACTATCTTTCTCTTCTTTCTTCTTCTTTTCACTTCTCTTCTCATCTTCTATCTTCTTCATTCTTCTATCTTTCTCCTCTATTCTTCATCCCTACTCTATACTATCTACTTTCTTCTTCATTTCTTCTTTCAGTACTCTTTTCTCATTCACTCTATCTTTCTTTCTATCTTCTTACTTTCTTCTTCTTTCTATTGTTTCATATTCTCTTCTTCTTTGCTCTTTCTAGCATCCTTCTTCTTTCTTTTCTCATCTTCTCCCCCCTCTTTCACTTTTCTCTTCACTTCTTTCTTTCATTCTTCCTTCTTACTTCTTTTCCTATTCTCTTTCTTTCCTTTCTATCTCTTTCTTCTTCCTTCTCTTCTTTCTACGTCAGCTTTTCTCTTATTTTACATTTTCACTTTCTTCTTTTCTTTTCTTTTCCTATCTTTCTTTTAACTTCTTTCTTTTTTTCATCTATCTCTTCTTTCTCTTTTCTTTCTTTCTTTCTCTTCTTTCCTATCTTTTCTCTCTCTTCATCTTTCTTCTCTTTTTTTCTTACTTTTCTTTGCTTTCTATTTCTTCTTCTCTTTCTCTTCTTTCTATTTCTTCTTCTTTCTTTGTCTCTTTTTTCATTCTCATCTGTCTTTCTCTTTCTTCATTTCTCTTTTCTTATACTTCTTCTCTTTTCTTTACCTTTTCATTTCTTCTTCTCTTTCTCTTCTCTTTCTTCCACCTTTTCTCTCTTTCTTTTCTCTCTCTCTTCTTTCTCTTACTTCTTTTCTCTTCTTTCTTCTCTTTCTTTTCTTTTCTTTTCTTCCTTTTCTCTTCTTTTCTCTTCTTCTTTCTTCATTTCCTCCTACTTTTCTTCTTCTTTCTTCTTCTCTTTTTTTCTCATACTTCTTCTTTTTCTTTTCTTCTTTCTTCTTTCTTTCTTCTGTCTTTCTTCATCCTTCTTTCTTTCTCTTTCTATCTCTTTACTATTCTCTCTTCTCTTTCTTCTTCTTCTTCTTTTCTTCTCTTCTTCTTCTTTCTTTCTTCCTTCTTTGCTCTTTCTTTTCTTCTTCTTTCTTTCATTCTGTTGCCCACCCCGACTCTTTCTGCTCCTTTCTTTCTTTCTTCTCTCTGATTTCTCCATTTTCTTTCTCTTCTCTCTCTTCTCTTCTTTCTTTCTCCTTCTTGGTGCCCCCGCGAACTCGCTCGGAGAAAACGACAGGTAATCATACCTCAATGAGAGCAAATACGCAGTGTGAATATACCTATAGGCTGGCATTACACATGCACGTTTTGTGGCAGTTGTTCCAAGTCAAACATAGGAATGGGTACCAAAGATCTATAGTTATAAATTTAAATGGGTCAGGTCTCCAACAAACAATGTAGATTTTGTTGCAGATTTATCAGAGTAAAATCTGTAGTTAATCTGTGACAAAATTTTACATCTGAAGTCGTCTGTGGGTTTTCTGACCCTATTAGTTCAATTCAGGCCACAATTCAATAACCTCAAAGAAATGTTCTTATATTCTTTTCCAAAACAGTTTTTAAAATTCAGAACTATTTAACTTCCAAGATACATCTGTGAGCAAGAAGCCAACAGGCACATTTTCCACCCACCACGTAACAGACGCCTGCAAAATAGTTTCCATTCCAAACCTCAGTAAAATCCATTTACTTCTTTCCAGAGCCTGAGATGTCACAAGATAAATATATATCTGTCTTGGCACAACTTACCACCCATCTGTCTACAATTTCTACAGTCATCACAGTACGGATTTACTCATATCTCACCAAATAACAGTTATTAATGTTATTGTTATATTTTCAACAAAGACAATGTCCCTGAAAATTCTAATTACAGAAGTCAGGTAAGCTCTACAGCACACACATAATTGCTTAAAAGAGAACCTGTCACAGGTTTATGCCCCCCTTGCTGAGGACAGCACAAGCTAGTGACAGACCTGCTGTTTCCAGCGCTGTGTCCCTTATCCTATGAGATGCTGCAGTTTCAGAGCATTTAATGCTCACATCCGGCAGTTTTCAGCCTGCTCTGCCAGAGAGGAGTCCAGCTTGTTCATGAGCAAGCATAAGCCCCACCCAAACATAATTAGCCACACCCACTCAAGGCTAATTCAACCTCTCACTTTGAAAAGGTAGAAACTTGAGAATAAAAAGTAGGTGGGTGGAGCTAGTCTCGAGTGGGTGGGGCTAATGCCTGTTCATGAATCAAGTGGACTCTTTTTTGGCAGAACAGGCTGCAAACTGTCAGATATGAGTATTAAATGCTCTGAAACTGCTGCATTTAAAGAGTACCTATCACCTCCAGGGAAACCTCATGAAATAACAGTAGACTAAAATATAAACACTTGGTTAAATATACTTTATTAGGGAATTCAAATCATTTCTCCTGTAATTCTGTTTAAAAAAAAGCACTGGCCCTTTAAGACAGCTCCCAAGTCAGGCCAAGAGGGCACCTGACAGCTTGATGGATGAAAGTTGTATCTAATCTCCTGCCTCTGAGCTAGAAGAGTCCAGTGTGTGTGTGTGTGTGTGTGTGTGTAGTGGTGAGTGTTGAGTGTGTGTGTGTGTGTGTGGTGTGTGGAGGGGGGGGGCATGGGGTGTGTATCCTGTAAGTCTACATCAACAACATGTGCACACTGATTTATCACTGGGGCTGCTATGTCTGTGCTGGATAAAACACATGCAACAATGTAAATGTAGATGCCTAATAAACCCTGTCACACTATTTCCTCAGTGTCTTAGTGCCTGTTGTACTGTAATTGTAGTGAGAGACTCAGATTATCCTAATACAAGTCGGCTATGGCCTCCAGCTCCCTCAGCACAGGTTGGTTAACTCAACAAAAAGAAATCCCTGCTAAAACGGTAGAGCTCTGCTAAGAAAGTAAAATGCAATCATCTAATTTTCCCGTAATAAATGACATGAGCCCTCCGATTTGCTAATGACATGTATTGGAAAAAAGTCTTATAACTTCATCTACTATTATATTTTGTGTGGAGGTGATAGGTACTCTTTAAGCTAAATCCACACAAATTGCCTTGTGGACCTAGCCTTACAGAATAAAAGGGACACACCATTGGAAAAGGTGAGTCTGGCTAGCTTGTGATGTCCTCAGCAACGGAGAAATAACCTATATGACAGTTTCTCTTTAAAGCGATAGATCACCTACTGGTAAACCTTTGCTTATATACCAGTGAACTGTATTTATAGCAATTTTCTAATATATACCCTATTAGCCGTATCACTTTTAAAGGCAGGAGCAATTGGAGAGCAAAGCAAGAAATCAATATCCTCGTAGCTGTCCTTCCCAGAGCGGTCAACCAATTGTAGATACTATTGATGGGATATAGCAATAATGCCTGTATTCTGCTGACTAGGAAGCGCAGCTTTCTGGGAGAGCACCCATTCCAAGTCCGTAGCATTGACATCTTCTGATGTGTGTTTCAGTAAATCCTTGTGTCCCCTGTGAAATATCAATTCTGGAGCATCTTCTCTTATAACTTTGTTTTGTGCTATTCCTCTGTTTTTCCTCTTAGAAATATGTTACTGAATCAGCCAGATGGGCATTAACATTCAGTCCAATAAGTGCTGGCACTGTGTGCAAGGACACACTCCTTTGGAAACTAGAATGGTAACACCCAGCTGACAGATTCAGTAATACATTTTTTGAAGGAACAACACAGAGTTATAAGAGAAGATGCTCCAGAATTATCTGTTTGCAGTGCATGTCAACAAGTTTTCCAGTACATGTCATTTAACTAGGGCACCATTCGCCTGACAAATTATTTATAAAGGTGTCCTTTTGGCCCACTTATGAATAAGTTGCTATACCTTTTTTCTGCAGCACGGAACAGTTCAGTCTAAATAGCTTTTCCATATAGAGGCATCCAATAAACAATTACACTCCGTGGTACGAGGGTCAATCCAAAACCGATGACCACTATCTTATTATACTGGCCCACAACATCGAAAGTGGTTGTTGGTGCCATGGAAATAGAGTTTGAATATTTCTGACAAAATCCATTAAATTTTGTTTCTGTGCAATAGATGACAGATGGGCAGTTTAACAAAATGGATATGTAATCGTTTGGAGTGAAAAGTTGTGTAATTAAATTCCTTCATGCAGAAAAAAATTGCACCAATTCACATTCATGGATTTGGTGCCTTCTGACTTCCGTCTGTTCAAACCATTGAAAAACTGACTATGTGAGCAACATCTTCCTAGCAACAATGCTGTCAGTACAGTTGTGAAAGTGGGCCACTCTTGCTTACTGACATTTTTAGGAGTATGGCATGTAAGCTCTAGTTCATGGTTAGTGAAAATCCATAGCCAAGGATGGTGTCTATATTGAAAAATTGTGCTTTTGTAGCCAAGAATGTGCTCTGTCAATAACATTACTACACTTTTTATACAGAAGTCCACTCCATGAGAGACCTGGAGAAGTCCATTTTAGTAATATGATAATTTTATTCATAGACCAAGTAATAAACAGTGCTAGAATTTCTCTCCATAAGATTATTTAGTAATGAGAAGTATAAAAAAAAACAAAAAACAAAACACTATCTCAGAACGTTTCGGGAGTAAGGGTTTGTTCACACGGCTTATTTTGGGATGCATTTTGCCACATATTGAGAGCGTACTGCGCTCTAATACGAGCGAAATGTGCCCTAATCATTACGGTAACCACAGTTCTCATAGAGAACTATATATTACACCTCCTTTCCCCGCTCGTACAATACGATTGTATTGTACGAGCGGGGAGATAATTGATATGTGATTTATTCACGGAGCTTATGCTCCGTGAGTAATGACAGTCTATAGGCCGGTGGGCTGCCGCCCCTCCCCCCCGCATCACGGGAGTACGCGCCGATCGGCGCGAGCTCCAAAACACCCAGCGTAATTGCGGGGCGTACTGTACGTGCTGCAGTTAAGCCGTGTAAACATACCCTAAGGGCATGTCCCCACTGCACGGGTTTTCGGCCGGTTTGCGGTTTTTTAGACCGCCTGAAAAACCGGCCGAAAATGAGCATAATTGTGCTCTATGGAAAACCCGTGCAGCAGTCCCCACTGCACGGGTTTTCCGCCTGGCGGTTCTGTCGCCGGCCGACCGGCGACAAAACATTGAACATGCACAATCTTCCGTCCGGTTTCAGGACGGAACATGTGCATCTCAATGGGAGGGCTGTTCTCCGCTCATCGCAGAGAAAAGCCGCCCCCCTCCGCAGCCGCGGGGACGGCCACAAATACCGGCCGGCAAACCGGCCGGTATTTGTCCTGTGCCGTGTAAACGGCCCCTGAGTCTTTGTCAGGAGGAGTCTGGAAGGCGAGTAATCAAGAGAAGAGAAGCCGAGGACTGGTACAGCAGCCTCATGGAGAGCAGTCCCCGGAGTGGAGTCCTACCACCTGAACATTCACATTGCTGAAATAGGTGTGCAGCTCCTACTATTGTACTATGTTCATTGTTTTGGTTGTAGTTTTCATGTGAATAAATCAGAAGGATTAATTTCACAATGAGCCACATACATAGATTGCTTTATACACAGAACACAATATGCCAAACATTTGGTACCTGCTGGATTTAAAGGACAGGTAATTGTTCCTTAGACATTGCAAACACAGCATGAAAGCAACCCTAGATCTTTATGTAGTAATTACAACAAGAGCCCATTGAGCAGTACTTCTCAGACTGAGGTGGGCCCTAGGGTCTGTTCACACGGCGTTTTGGGATAAGTTTTCGGATCCGTGTTGGATCCAAAAATCACATCCCAAAACGTTGCGTCGATCGGATCCTAAATGGATCCAACACGTATCCAACACGCAGCTGCGTGTTTGGATGCTGCAGGATCGCACCCTATAGTTTCTTATTGGGCTCCTGCTGCGTCTTTTGGACCAAGAATTGACATGTCAATTCTTGGAACGGATCCGAAAGATGCAATGAGACACACATCGGTGATAACTCGTGTGAACGCTGATGCATGTCTCATATTAAAAGCAATGTAAATCACATTGCTCATTATTAGATACACGTTTGGGTCCGTTTGGGGTCCGACAGACAAATCCAAACACACATATAAAAGCATATGTTCACATGGAGTAAAACACTGTGCGATCGTACCTTTAATGTTTAGGCTCCCTGTTTAGTGTGGCACATAGGGCCAATTCCTGCTGCACTAAACCAGATGCAGCAGCATAACTGACTTCTATTGTCCTTATGTTCATGTTATATGAGAGTTTAAATATCTAAATTATATTTGTAATTTTGGCATTAACTTCTTCCACAGGTGAGGTGTCACCATGATTTTGGTCCTGGTAGGCCTAGAAAAGACCATAGTGAAAGCCTAAGAAACTTTGTGGTAGGGGTCACATGATAGAATAAACTAGGCCTCACCTTAACCTTCCGATCGTCTGCTGTGGTCTCATCAAATTCCTCATCCAGCTTAAACTTCATCTCCGTGTTCTTGAAAGTGCTCTGTGTCTCCAGCACAATTACATCCCCTTCACAGCCGATTATAGTTGTGGGTTTGGTAACATTTGCAATCTGACGAGTAGCAAAGCCAACGCCTGTTAAAATAAATAACAGAATAAAAATCAGAGGTAAAAATAAGGCTGTGTGCACAGTTTCACCATATGTCAAAATTAGTACATCACAACGTATACGTTAAACGTATGCCAAATGTGCACTGTTTGGAGCAGACGTTTGACACCTGTTTTTTATCTAGCTTTTCGATTGGCTGTCACTTGTTTTTCTCTGCAATTTGATTGGGTAGCTTTGTTTATATTTTTATGACCGATACATTTACAACATGGGCACATATACTAGGATACGTTTTCTATTGAGATACTTTAAAAAATGTATACTGTATATATTCTTTTCAACTTGAAAAAGCACAGCACTCTTCCATCTGTTAAAATGAAATGCATATTTGACGGAAAGTGTAAAAACAGAGCCTATGTGAATGCACGTTGCACATCCGTCCACCTACATTAGTCAATGAACAGGTTAACGCATCCGTTTTTCCTTGCGGCTGAATGGATCCATCATCCGCTCAAAATAACGCAGTGTGCACTAAGCCTAAAAATCACTATATTTTCAAAATAATGCAGTACATTTACTATAGTGGTTGTACCAGAAATGTATCATAAAATATACAAAAAAGTAGTATGTTGTAGTGCATTTTTGGCATAGATACATTTACTTATTGTAGACAAATTTTCATCTCACCAGGCAACGAGCGTGGCTTAGTTGAAAAGGGGGTGGGCCTAAAATGCACCAAAACTCTGGCATTGACTTTGGTGGAAAGTAACCCAAATAATATTTGGTATAAAAAAGTTAAACAAAAATAACCTTTTAGTGTACCGTTGCGTTACAGGGATGCCCAGGGTATAAAGATCTGAGCCCGCTTCATATGTGGTGTGTGCCAGCTGTTCATTACAGCCAACACCCACTGCTAGAGGCCTGGGACTGTAGCTAACTCCAATTCCAGCCATTTAAAGGGGTTTTGCCACAATCTCATTTAATATCTTCTGAATCCAGCTCTTCAGCTCTGTGTGCTCAGGAGGCGTGTGTGATTTGTTTGAATTGCAGATCATGTGACCCAGCAGGATGACATCACCAGGCCTTTCCTCTCTCTAGTCAAAGAATAGTCTGTTTATGTGTAGAACTGTAAGTAGCTACACTGTAGCTCAGAGGTAACACTTTTGCTTCACAGCACAAGGATCCTAGGTTCAAATCCGTGCAGGAACCAAACCTGTGAATTTTTTTCTCTTTATCAATGCACAGACCTCATTGAAGTTTCTTTTTTTATTTATTTGCACTGTTTGACTAATTACGAAGGAGTACAGAGGACAGAAGTAGAGTGACAGCACCTGGGGTTTGAACACTCAGTAGCTGCCTGAGAAGAGAGGTGATGTCTGAGCATGTGCGACCAGGAGACGAGCTGTAAACAATGGATCACTAAAGGAGCAGCTTAAACAAAAACGGTCCAGAATTTTTAATAATGATGAATGGTGAAAATGTTTATCATTTAATTTGCAAGCTTTTCACATCAATTTTACTTCGTGGCAAAACCCCTTTAACTGCTTAGATGTCACTGCATGTAAATAGTTAGGAAAGGCTCCATCACCCCCTTCTGCCAAAAAAATGAAAAACTGAAAATGGTGTGGATCTTAAGGGGTAAAAGATGCAGCAAAATTATTAATCAGCATGAGCCACTGTGATAAATTTGGCACATCCTTAAATTTCCTAATTGGGTACTGTCTAGTTTTTGGACAGGCATAGTAAATATGCCCCAATGCTACTGGAACATTGCTTACTACAATAGCAAAAACTACTAGGTACGTAGACAAGAACGGATCCAGGAACAATATCTTCTTAGGCTATGTCTCCACACGACTGGTTTAAAGTTGGATTTTAAAGTGGATTCAGTGCTTAGAATCTGCACAAATGTGACTGAACCATCGGCATAGACTGCAATAGAAAATCCAAGCTCGGATTTTCTAAGGTCTGAGTTCAAATCTGACCAAAAAACCTAGAACATATTCTATAATCCGCCAGAAAACGGCAGATTATAGTACTGTACTATGACAGGGGGCGTCCAATGTCCAAAAACCGCAGCAAAAAGCCGCTGCAATTACTGGGACGAAAAGCGACTGTAAAATACTGTTGGGATTCTAATTAGAATCTGAGCAGTATTTTACAGTCTGCTGTGAAGACACGGCCTTACACTGGGACTGTACATAAGATCTGCATAAACCTGCACCATATAATTCTTGCTCATAAGGCTAAGTCAGGACGTGGCAGATTTCAGAGCAAATTTCACTACAATACATGTAGATATGGTTTTGAATGCATCGCCCACATGCAGCATAAATTTTCCACACTGAAATCAGAGCATGCTGGGATTTTTTAAATATAAGGAATGCTCATTTTGTTGCAGAAATGCAGGAGAGTTTTACAATGCATTTCGCCCCTTTAAATTATAGGGAAAAAATCCACAGTAAACCTGTGGCAAAATCCATATATGCAGATCTTGCTGTGGAATCTCGGCAGTTCCACTGTGGAAATATTCCACTGTGTCTGGACGTTCCCTCATGCCCATTTTTACACAACCTTCATGGCAAGGTCAGATGCAGTGAAAATAATGTTGGCCATTTAGATAGTGCATGTGATTCCTTTGGCAAGCCTCTGTTGCGTTGTGTGTTCTTGGCAAGGAGATAGGTCAAATGAAAGCTCTCAAATACAACCTGTTAACATATACTGTAGTCTTGACGTGAGCTGAAATATTTATACAGTATATAGCTAATTTTTATGTCAAATATTACTTTTTTTTCTTCAGCTAACAGACATCATTGTTTGTGTAGTACTATGAAACATGGTGCCACAAAGTTTTCTAGTGTGCCAGCTGTGCTGTGGGAGAGAATCAAGTCATTCATTTTCTTTATTGTCTGAATACATTCAATCTTTCATGCCTCCACAGCTTGTACTGCCTGAGGGGCAGCCCCCTCCTCAAACCTCTGGACATGCTTAACAATGGAGCATTGTCAACACTGGCTGCCAAGTAACCCTTTCTCTCCCACAGTTAGGTTAGGTCTACACAGCAAATGTCAAAATGCCGTCCAAAATCTGACAGCATTTTGTCATTTGCTGGACCGTGGCAAGATTGTGGTTTTTGGTGCGGATTTGCGCAAAAGCCACGGTCGGTTTTCTGATTTGCCGCCAGCCCCATACATTGAATGTACAGAAAATTTCCAGTCCACTCCTGTCAATCCATGTGTTGGTATGTGTCGGTGATAAAGAAGAAGTCATACAGCTTTAGGTTATAGCCACTGAGGAGGTCCTTGTCCAGCTCCAAAGGGTATTTTGTATTTTTCTTGTATAGCTGAATAAGGCTATGTCTACATGGCACAGGTTTACCGTTTGATTTTCCGCGGATACAGTATTTTGAATCCGCCGAAAATCCGCTGGTACCCTTTACTGCATAGACAGCAATAAAAAATTCGTACTGCAGTCAGTTTAAAAATTTGGTGGAATATGCAATATATATATATATATATATATATATATATATACACACACACACACACACACACACACACACACACACACACACACACACTTGAAACCAGAAGTTTACATACACTATATAAAAAGACACATGCATATTTTTCTTACTATCTGAGATTAAATCAGAATAAACCTTACTCATTTTAGGTCAGTTAGAATTACCACAATTATTTATATTTGCCAAATGCCAGAATAATGAGATGAGAATTTAAGGTATTTTTATGACTTTCATCAAAGTCAAAAGTTTACATACATTTCATTAGTATTTGGTAGCATTCATTAAACTGTATGACTTGGGTCAAATGTTTTGGATATCCTTCCACAAGCTTCTTACAATAGTTGGTAGGAATTTTGGCCCATTCCTCCTGATAGAACTGGTGTAACTGAGCCATGTTTGTAGGTCGCCTTGCTCGCACCTGTGTTTTCAGCTTTGACCATAAATTTTCAATAGGATTGAGATCAGGGCTTTGTGATGGTCACTCCAAAAAACTGACTTGGTTATCCTTAAGCCACTTTGTAACCAGTTTGGCAGTATGCTTCGGGTCATTGTCCATTCGGAAGACCTATTTCAGCCCAAGCTTTAACTTTTTGGTTGATGTCTTGAGATGTTGCTTCAGTATTGCCACATAATCTTCTTTCCTCATGATGCCATCTATTTTGTGAAGTGCACCAGTCCCTCCTGCAGCAAAACAACCCCACAACATGATGCTGCCACCCCCGTGTTTCACAGTTGGGATGGTGTTCTTAGGCTTCCAAGCTTCTCCCTTTTTCCTCCAAACATAATGATCGTCATTATGGCTAAACAGTTCAATTTTAGATTCGTCAGACCACAGGACAGGTCTCCAAAATTGCAGGTCTTTGTTCCTGTGTGCATTTGCAAACATTAATCTAGCTTTTATATGTTTCTTTTGGACTAATGGCTTCTTCCTGGCAGAGTGGCCTTTCAGCCCATGTTGATACAGTACTTGTTTTACTGTGGATAATGACCTTGTGAAGATGCTGGTGGAAGCTGGTAACATTGTGAACTTTGATTTTGTTTTTGGGTTGATATACACATGTCAGACCAAAGCATGTTCATCTCTGAGACACAGAACTCGTCTCTTTCCTGAGCAATATGAGAGCTGGACATTCCCATCTTGTTTGTACTTGTGTAAAATTGTTTGTATAGATGAATGAGGCACCTTCAGGTATCTGGAAATTGAACTAAAGATGATCCAGACTTGGGCAAGTCCACAATTCTCTTCCTGATATCTTGACTGATTTCTTTAGACTTCCCCATGATGTTACACACAGAAGCAGTGTGTTTCTGGTGTGCATTAAAAAAAAACACCACAGCTGTGTCACTAATTAACTCAGATGTTGCCAATAAACTTATCAGAAGCTTCTAAAGACATAACTGTCCCAAATTGTTTAAAGGCATAGTAATCCTAGTGTATGTAAATGTTTGACTTTGCAGAAAGCAATAAAAATGCCTTAAAGGGGTTGTCTCACTATAGTTACAGTGACCGGAGGAGTTGATGCAGCCCATACAAGAGGGGATATCTCAGAATAGGTAGGACACTGCTAATGGACATATATTGCAAAGTGACTTGTTTTTGCAAGATCTTTAACATCAAAAGCAATCCTTGTAGTGACCCCTTTACAGTCGCTCTCTCTCATTATTCTGGCATTTGGCAAATATTAAATAATTTTGGTTCCTAATTGACATAGAATGACTATGTTTTATTCTGATTTTCATGTCAGATAGTGAGGAAAACATGCATATGTGTCTTTTTATATAGTGTATGTAAACTTATGGTTTCATCTATCTATCTACATACACACATATTCCACTGGATTTTTAAACGGATTACAGTACGGTATTTTTAATTGATGGCTATGCAGTACAGGGTAATGTCAGATTTTCGGCAGATTCAGAATACTGAATCCACCGAAAATCCAACGGTAAACCTGTGCTGTGTAGACATAGCCTTATTTATCTATACAAGAAAAATACAAAATGCCTTTAGTGGCTATAACAAAGCTGCATGATTACTTCTTTATCACAAACACATACCAACGCTTGGATTGACAGGCGTGGACTGGAAAAATCAAACCCCTTGAGACAGGTTTATGACTTAGGGCATGTCTACATGGCATGGGTTTTCATAGAACTCAATACAAAATCTGAGCTGTAGTCTACATGACTCGAATTTTCTGAGGTCAGATTTTAAATCTGAAAACTGTCAAAAAACTTGGAACATTCACAATAGTCTGCCGGTTCTCACTAGAAAACCTGTGAAAAATTTACAACTGAAGTCAATGGGAAATCGGAGACTCTGAAAACCGACCAGAAAATATTGTGAATGAATTTTGGCACAGATTTTTGGATGGCTTTTGGATTTGTCCCCATTGACATTAATAATAAATATTATATATATATATATATTTATTTTATAAAAATATGTAAATGTTATATTAAAGGTATGTTCACATGGAGTAAATGTGGGGTGTATTTTGGTGTGTAATTGCGCTGCAATACACCCGAAATACGCCCCGCAATTATGGTAATTCGTAGTGCTCATTGAAAGCTATGAATACCCGACGTCTAATAAGCGGCGGGAAAAACAATTAACATGTCACTTCTTCCTGACGCGAAGAGTGAACGTGAATGGGAGCCGGCAGTTCGTTTTTTAGAACTACGCACTGGCCAGTACTTCTAAAACAACAGATGTATTGCGGCACGCAAAGTACGCACCGCAATACGCTGTGTAGTGTGTATCTATATACATTTATGTATACACTACATAGATTAGGGTATCTATAGGGATATCTACAGATTCCCTATAGATTACCCTTGTAGAAATATATCTATAAAAAGGTATGTGTGTGTATATACACACACATATACATAAACACCTCTCTCCCCCCACTGGGATCTTTCCATCCTCCTTTAAACATGATGTTATAAACCCTTTATTAAAAAGCCCTCTCTGGACATATCCTGCACTGCTAACTACCGACCAGTCTCTAACCTGCCTTTCATCTCCTGGAATGCTTGGTTCTACTTGCCTAATCCGGTATCTCTCTTCTTGATCCTCTACAATCAGGTTTCCGCAACTTACATTCCACAGAAAGTGCTCTAGCTAAAGTTTCAAATGACCTCCTCACAGCTAAATCTGAGGGCGACTTCTCGTTGCTTATTCTGGATCTTTCTGCAGTGTTTGACGCCGTAGATCACCAACTTCTCCTCAGCATGCTCAGCGGCATTGCCCTCTAGGACACCACTTTCTTTTGGTTCTCCTCCTTCCTCTCTGACTGCTCATTTAGGGTCTCATTTTCAGTTTCTATCTCCTCTAGTCTTCCTCTTGCTGTTGGGGTTCCTCAGGGATCAGTTCTTGGTCCTCTCCTCTTTTCCCTCTATACAGCCCCTATTGGACAAACATCTCCAGAATCCGTCCTTTTCTTACTATGTTTATTGTTGCTCTTATTCTTTCTTGTCTTGACTACTGTAACTCCTTGCTTATCGATCTCCTTCTCTGTAAACTCCCCCTTCTCCAATATATCCTGAATGCAGCAGCCAGGCTCATCTATCTTTCCAGCTGCTATACTGATGTTTCTACCCGGTGTCAGTCACTGCACTAGTTGCCCATTTAGTACAGAATACAACATAAATGAAGCACCCCCACCCATAAAGGTCTCCACAGTGCTGCTCCCCCTACATCTCCTCCTTTATCTCTGTCTACCACCCTACCCGCTCTCTCTGCTCTGCTAAGGATCTGTGATTAAATGCCTCAGTAATCCGAATCTCCCAAACCCGTCTCCAAGATGTCACACGTGTTATATCAGTTCTCTGGAACATGCTGCCGCGTACCATCAGGCACGATCATAACCCTCATAGTTTTAAGTGCGCCCTGAAAACACATCTTCTTAGACAGAACTTTCTATCACACACACACACACATATTTCTGTCACTCTAAAACACACACATTTTATATAAGCCACTCCATATTTATTAAACATAGCTGGACCAACATGCAAACCAAGCACTTCTCACCCTTTGTCTCACCCATACACCCTTATAGATTGTAAGCTCTTGCGTGCAGGGCCCTCAGACCTAAGACACCCGGTGGTGGAAGTGACATATATACTAACTGAAAACCTGAGTAAACTGTAATAAGGTATCATAAATTTTGGAAGAATGCCTGTCTGACCACTGGACTATGGATAGTTCTTCATGGCATATCCCAGGACAACTCATGGGGTCCTGCCACAACAAACTATGTTCCTTTTACATTCACTACCGTTCAAAAGTTTGGGGTCACTTAGAAATTTACTTATTTTTTTTAAAAAAAAAGCAGTTTTTTTTCACTGAAGCTAACATGAAATGAATCAGAAATACACTCTATACATTGTTAATGTGGTAAATGACTATTCTAGCTGCAAACATCTGGTTGTTAATGCAATATCTACATAGGTGTATAGAGGCACATTTCCAACAACCATCACCCCAGTGTTCTAATGATACATTGTGTTTGCTAACTGTGTATGAAAGCTATAGGATATTTTGAACACCCTTGAAAACTCTTGTGCAAGGATGCTAGCACAGCTGAAAACAGTTTTGCTAATTAGAGAAGCTATAAAACTGACCTTCCTTTGAGCTAGTTGAGAATCTGGAGGGTTACATTTGTTGGTTCGATTAAGCTCGCAAAATGAACAGAAAGAGAGAACTCGACAGTCTATTCTTGTGCTGAGAGATGAATGCTATTCCATGCGAGAAATTGCCAAGAAACTGAAGATTTCCTACAACGGTGTGTACTACTCCCTTCAGAGGAGAGCACAAACAGGCTCTAACCAGAGTAGAAAGAGAAGTGGGAGGCCCCGCTGCACAAGACAAGTACATTAGAGTCTCTAGTTTGAGAAATTGACGCCTAACAGGTCCTCAACTGGCAGCTTCATTAAATAGTACCCGCAAAATGCCAGTGTCAACGTCTACAGTGAAGAGGCGACTCCGGGATGCTGGCCTTCAGGGCAGAGTGGCAAAGAAAAAGCCATATCTGGGGACTGGCTAAAAAAAGGAAAAAGATTAATATGGACTAAAGAACACAGACATTGGACAGAGGAAGATTGGAAAAAAGTGTTATGGAGACGGATTGAAGTTTGAGGTGTTTGGATCACACAGAAGAACATTTGTGAGACGCAGAACAACTGAAAAGATGCTGGAAGAGTGCCTGACGCCATCTGTCAATCATGGTGGAGGTAATGGGATGGTCTGGGGTTGCTTTGTTGCTGGTAAAGAGGGAGATTTGTACAAGGTAAAAGGGATCACTCCATTTTGCAATACCATGCCATACCCAGTGGACAGCGCTTGATTGGAGCCAATTTCATCCTGCAACAGGACAATGACCCAAAGCACCCCTCCAAATTATGCAGGAACTATTTAGGGAAGAAGCAGGCAGCTGGTATTCTATCTGTAATGGAGTGGCCAGCACCATCACCAGATCTCAACCCCATTGAGCTGTTGTGGGAGCAGCTTGACCGTATGGTACGCAAAAAGTGCCCATCAAGCCAATCCAACTTGTGGGAGGGGCTTCTGGAAGCATGAGGGGAAATTTCTCCAGATGCCGAATGCCAAAGGTCTGCAATGCTGGAATTGCTGCAAAGGGAGCATTCTTTGACGAAAGCAAAGTTCAAAGTAGAAAATGATTATTTCAAATAAAAATTATTATTTCTAACCTTGTCAATGGCTGGACTATATTTCTATTCATTATGTAACTCATTTGATAAATAAAAGTATGAGTTTTCAGGGAAAACACAAAATTGTCTGGGTGACCCCAAACTTTTGAACGGTAGTGTACGTTGTTGGACAGTGACAAGCTAACTCATGTCCAGGGCAAAGTGCCACATCTCAACCTAGGTGCCATGTTCCAACTTACAATTATTAAAATTCTCCATGGGACAAGTGGGAAATCAAGGTGACATGCGCATACTATAGGCCACATGTATGAAATCTGTTTAGGTCTACCTATGTAACCTATGGGCAAAAAAGTGAGTTTTAGACCTAAACAGTTTTCATACATGTGGCCCTATATGTGAACGGGTTAACTTTTTTTAAAAAGTTGCCGATCAACACTTCCTCTTTGATAAAATAAAAAAATCAACTGGTACCGCTGTTCCAACACCCCCAGAGTTGGAGTGTCCACCGCCAGGCCCTCACTGATGGCATATAGCCTTAGCAGTCATATGCCATACATTTAGGCATGCCACTGCTGAGGCTAGTACTAGGCTCATGGTCTTGTCCACCATGAATGGGACATGATCTGCCAGGGATTAGTAAGACTTAAACAGTGGTTACTGAAAAGTTATGTACCTGGTAATTTTTTATTTTATCACAGTTATCGGAAGCTTTTTAAAACAAGTGGAAGACACGTTAACAAAACCCTGTTTTAGCACTATACTAGAGACCCGTCTGTAGTTACTACTACTAATCTGAATGTTCCCCAAAAGGCTTTTCCCCATTCTTTAAGAAGTAATTCATTCATCCACAAATCTTAATACATCAGACTGTACATATACATTAAATCCCAGCACCAAACTTTATTTTCCCATTCACTTATATGTCACTTAATAAACTGAGTCAGCAAGTACGAAGAAGACATCAAAAAGGGCTAGTAAAGTGCTGTAATTGGCTCCAAAGGTCTTGTCTTCCATTGCCTATGCGTATAATGAGAATATGATCAGTCTCATACCATCTTGAAGTCAATAAAGGCTACTGGTCGTGTGCTATACATTTACCATATACCAAGAATGTTAGTATTCACTGTCGTAAAGCTAATCTACTTCACAGAGCTTGTGATTTGTAAAGGGAAGGCATGTACTGCATATGTATACTGAGGCAGGCAAACACTGTATATGTACATTGGGACAGGCATGTACTGTATATATATACTGCATATGTATACAAAGGCAGGCACACAATGAATATGTATATTGCTACAGGCATGCACTACATAAGTATACTGAGACAGGCACGCACTACATATGTATATTGGGACAGACATACTGTATACGTATACTGGGGCAAGTACGTACTGTATATGTATATTGGGACAGGCACCCACTGCATATGTATACTGCAACAGACACGCACTGCATATGTATTTTGTATATTGGGACAGACACATACTGTATATGCATACTGGGGCAAGCACGTACTGTATATGTATACACAGAAACAGCTTTTATGTGTCCTCACGTGTAAGTCTAAGGTCACATTATTGAAGTGGCAGATTGCTGAGGCGTGAAAAACTAGATTGCCCGCCAGGGTTCACTGCTTACCATGTATGGATCGATGTGCTGACTGATAACATGCTCTGTACCCAAACCACTGACACTACACTTCTCACCTAAACATTTATACATGGACATATAAGAGCACTATATGTTCATCAAGTATAGTATATCCCTATTATACCTCATTGTCCACATGCAGAAGCAGCATTTATCATAGATATGTGTAGTCTACAGGTAGAGCAATTAGAATCTGAGCTTCTATCTCTTCATGTGCCATGTGTATCACTTGCACCTTTTTAAATCTTGTTTTGCATCATATATAATAAAAAAAAAACAGACAACCCCCAACCAGTGGCTCAGGATCAACATGTAGCTACCACAGGACATATTCTGTGGCAACCGACATTACTGTGGCATACTCTAACCACCTATCAGTGCCAGCCTGGATAGTAAAATACTACTGTTATTTCCACTAAAATACACATCAATTTAGGTTTACAAACTTGTGCTTTCTTGTTTCTTCACATTTACTATGTCTCTCCTTCATATCCGATCTAAATGTGGCTCACAAAGGCTTGTGGATAAATACAATAGCTTTACCCATGAGTATAATTAAGATTTTTAAAGTCCCATAAAAAATAAGCTAGCCTCCTCCACCTAATGACAGGCAACTGAAACAGCAGCATACGTAGTAATAATTAAAGTATAAATAATAGCGCCATATATCAGAGAACCCACATAGTAGTGCTGGAGAGCAGAAAACCACAAACTTGTTGGGCTATGTTCACACGGCTTAACTGTGGGATGTATTTCACCCCGCAATTATCCCGTGTGTTAGGGTATGTTCACACGGCGTCTTGCCTCCGTGTGAACATACACTTTTGAAATGCGTTTCTGGGTCCATCAGAACGGACCCAGAGACGCATCTAACAATTAGCAGTGAGTTTATCACTGCCGGTAATTATTATTATTATTTATTTACTGCCGGTAATGACAGACATGCAGTGGCGTTCACACGAGTGATCGCCGCTGCGTGTTTGCATCTCGCCTGTTGGGTCCGTCTTGTGGATGTGATCAAAGAAAAGCTTGTATGAGGCTGGTTTGGGGCTGGTTTCCATCACGTTAATCACACTAAAATACGGTCCACAGAACGGCGTGTGAACATACCCTTAGACAATTTTGCTAAATGAGGCTCACTGTTTTTTCACCTGGGTGGGCTCCTAACCTCTGGGCCGCAGAGCAGCTGCTATGGCTATAGTTACACCCATGGTTTTGTCTATTTGTGACACTATAAAAGCATGGGTCTCAATCTTCTCTGTGTTAAGGATGGGACCCCCTCCTAGTGTGATATATATGCCAGTTTCTTCTATTCTGTGTATACCAGATGCATACATAGAACCCAGCTGAATACTATTCCTCTTTCTCTCCATGTCTTTCATCTGTTTTATACCTGCATACCTTCACCTCACCCTTGTACCCTGAACCATTGTGTTACCCCACCTCCCCTGCTTCACCCTCCTCACACCACCCCCTCCCAGAGAAGACATAGCTGCTCTGCAGACACTTCTCCATCCCCTGGAAAAGCTGCTGTCAGCAATAGCCATGCCAGACCTTGGCCAGTCACCTCCCCTCATTCATATGCCACACCGTCTACTCAATATATAAATGTATATACATACACACACACTGTAGAGGGATTCTACATACATTTAGACAGATAGATGATATATATACACACACATACACTATAGAGGGATTCTACATAGATTTAGACAGATAGATGAAATATATACACACACATACACTATAGAGGGATTCTACATACATATAGACAGATAGATGATGTATATACACACACATACTGTAGAGGGATTCTACATAGATTTAGACAGATAGATTATATATATACACACACATACACTATAGAGGGATTCTACAAACATAGAGACAGATAGATGATATATATACACACACACATACTGTAGAGGGATTCTACATAGATTTAGACAGATAAATAGATAGATATAGATGTATACATATGCTATTAGAATGTATACATACACACATATTAGAAAGATGCTATATAAATGTATATCTCATGTATATTGACACATACACTAAATATAAATATGACTATACATATATAAATAGGTACATAGCATTTTTACAGTATTTATAAACACACACATTTGTTTATAAATAACGTAGCATCCTCTCTACAATATATATATAGTATTTGTAGTACAAATATATAAAATGTAATCTTCTCTACAGTCCATATATGTACAGACACATATATGCAGCACTCTCTACAGTGTATATATATATAACCTTCCATACAGTATGTATATATACACAATATTTAGCCCTATTCTCTGCTTACCGAGCGCTTTCATATATTCATCGAAATTCTTGCTGTCCACCATCCGCCAGGTCCCGACGAATTTGTCCACCATGGTGAATGAAAGCTTATGTGAGCCGCAGAGATTCGTCGCGCACAGCGTCGCCGCTCTATATATAGGTTGGTGTGCGGTCACGTGGGGTTGAGCGCTGCCACCGTTGGTCCCGCCCTTTGTCATACGGGGGTGCACGGTCTCCCTGGTGCCGTCCGTTAGGCGCGGGGGCTCGAGCAGTGTCTGCCCTCCCAGCAGTGAGGGCCCGCAGGTTGCCAGCTCCTGCAGCTGCTTTGGGCTTGTGTAGTCTAGTGATGCTGTATACTTCCCCTAGTGCACACGTGCTATACACTGCACAGCTGTGGGGACAGTGCTGTAGGGACGGACTGAGGGAGCGTGAACTTTTCTATGCTCTGTACTGATTGTGGTGAGGGAATGGGTCTAGTAACTGCTCAGTGCTCGGCTATGTCCTTGACTCGTCTTTGTGGAGGTCACAGCCATCTCTAGGGTTCTATGTAGGATATGACCAGTGGTGGTGTATTCATAGTTTATTTTTCTTTTAATTGTTTAATAACCTCTTAGGGCCACATATATGAAAACTGTCTTGGTCTAAGACTTTGTTGCCCATAGCAACCAATCAGATCTTCCCTTGCATTTTCCTAGAGCGCTTTATGAAATGAGAGGAGCGCTCTGATTGGTTGCTATGGGCAACAAGGAAAGTCTTAGACCAAGACAGTTTTCTTACATGTGGCCCTTAGGGCATGTCCCCACGGCACAGGTTTCCGGCCGGTTTTTTCAGACGGTTTGCGGTTTTGCAGACCGTCTGAAAAACCGGCCGCAAACTAAGGCCATGTTCACACGGTTTAAAATGGACCGTATTTCGGTCCGTAGTTACGCGCTGAAGTGCGCCAATTACGGGCCGAAAACGGCCCATTCATTACGGTAATTCACAGTTCTCATAGAGAACTATGGATTATGTCTCCTCTCCCCGCCCGACATGTGAATTACTAGCGGCGTATACGCGCCGCTGGCAATTCAAGTCTATGGGCCGGCGAGGTGCCGGCCCCCTGCTCAGTCCCCCGCTCCCGCCCCTGGTCACATGGCGTAATTGCAGGGTGTAATTACGCCCTGCAAATACACCGTGTGAACATGGCCTAACACACCGGGCCGCTAAGGAAAACCCGTGCAGCAGTCCCCACTGCACGGGTTTTCCGCCAGAAAAACATTGAACATGTTCATTCTTCTGTCCGGTTTTCCGACGGAATATGAACATATCAATGGGAAGGGGGAAGGCTTTCCTTCGCTCATTGCGGAGAAAAGACGTCCCCCGGTGGCCGTGGGGACGGCACTAAAACAGGACAAATATCGGTCGGATAAACCGACCGGTATTTGTCTTTTGCCGTGGGGATGAGCCCGTATGGTCTAAGGTTATTTTTTTCTTTGCATTCGTTGATCCCTCCTTGCCTTCCAAGAGCCATAACTTTTCTATATTTCCATCTACATTGACATATAGGGGTTTATTTTTTTGTGGAACAGAATGTACTTTGTAATGGTTCTATTGACAGTACCATGTAATGTACTGGGAAATCCAAACAAAAATTCTAAGTGTGGCGGAATGTGAAAAAAATTTACTTGTGCAGTGTTTGCGGGGGTTTTGTTCACTGTTCAGTATAAATGATGTGTTATCTGTATTCTGCAACTCGGTATGATTCCAGTTACACCAAATATGTAGGTTTTTTATTTGTGTTTTAGTACGTTTAAAAAAAGAAAAATATTCTCTGTTTCTTAAATTTGTGCTGCAGCCGTTTTCTGCGTCCAATAACTTTTTCGTTCTTCCACCTACAGACCTGAAGGTCATTTTTAACAGGCTTTACAGTTTACTTTTTATTGACACCATTTGGATAGATGTGACTTTTAGATCAGTTTTTACGTAATTTTTTTCGGACATGAAATGACCAATTAAACCGCGCAATTTTGTCGTTGGGAATTTTTTTTCTAGAGGGTTTACCGTACGAGATAAATGATGTTAGATTTTAATACATCGGATTTTTAAAGACACGGCTATACCAAGTTTGTATAACGTTTAAATATTTTTTTATTTTCCTATTTGGAAAATGGCAAAAGGACAGGGGGGGGGGGGGTGGACTAGAACTTTATATTTAGATCTTCTGGAAAACTTGACCTCTAGGGGGCATGATCACTTGTACATCTTTTTGCATTGTACAAATGCAGACGGGTGTACAAGAATTGTGTTCCTATTACTTCTTGCCTAGGGCAAGAAGTCATAGGAGCACTAAGAAGGCAATCGCTCAGAACCCCACCACGGCATCTAAATGGTTGAACAGCCGAGATAGGAGCTGGCTTACAGCCGTCACCTGCTGCATATGGAGTAGGCTCAGCGAGTAAGACCACTCCATCGCCATTTCATACTAAAACGTCATGGTGGGATAAGGGGTTAAAATTGTTTTAATCCCCTTAACCCACCACAGTCAAAATAACATGACTCGTTTTTTTCCCTCCTCTTTTCCCAAAGTCATAACTTTTTTATTTTTTCACTTACATAGACGTATGAGGGCTTTTATTTTAGAAGACAATATGTACTTTCTAATGGTATCATTCATCGTACCATGGACTATACTGGGAAACCGCAAAAAAATTCTAAGGCCGTGTTCACACGGCTTATTCCCGACGGATTTGTGCGCCGTATTGAGCGCACAAATCCGCCGTGAATAAGGGGCGGGACGGGGGCGGGGCCGGAGCGCGGCGGGGGTGCCGCTCCCGGCCCCATAGACAATGCATTGTTTACGGCGCGTCCGCGCCGTAAATAATGTGCATGTCACTTTCTCCCCCCGCGGCGGATTTGCCGAGCGGGGAGGAGTGACGGAATCCACTGTTCTCTATGAGAGCAGTGGATTACCGTAATGACTCCGACGGATTGGCGCCGTATTGAAGCGCAAATCCGGCGCGGAATACGGCGCCAATCCGTCGGCAAATAAGCCATGTGAACGGGGCCTAAGTGGTATAAAATGTGAAAAAACGTACTTGCGCCATGTTTGCGGGTGTTTTGCTTTTATGGTGTTGAATGGTCAGTAAAAATGATGTGTTATCTGTGTTCTACAGGTTGACACGAATCCGGCAATACCTAACATGTATGGTTTTCCTTATGTTTTGGTACCGTAAAAAAAATTCCAAACATTTCTTATTTTTGAAATTTGCGTGGGCATCCTGATCGAAGTGAGGAATGGTGCGCGGCACCGTGTCTCATTGATATAGACGGCCGTGGCATTTAAGGGGTTAAACAGCGCTGGCACCATCACCATACCATGCTGCCACCGCCGAGAGCTAGTTACAATTAGCAGCGCGATCCCGGTAAGGGGTTAAAGTATTTTTTTCGAATGAATATTTTACGCTTTGTTATTTTCTATGCATAAAAAAGCAACAAACAGAGCTGGTACCAAGTTTGTGTGAGGATCTTGGAGGCCCATTGAGTTTTGTTGGTATCCTTTAACCAGTCGTTTACCCCCCTTCCTAACCAGGTTCATTAGTACATGCAGGTTTGAACTCTTTAACACTTTTTGTGCTCAGTAAGGCCATGTTCACACGGCTTAAAATGGGCCGTATTTCGGTCCGTAATTACGCGCCGAAGGCGCAAATTACGGGCTGAAAACGGCCCATTCATTACGGTAATTCACAGTTCACAAACACTACCATGTACTCTACTTAAGCACGATGTATAGGTGTAGAGAACCCTTGATATAATGAAATGAAGTTCTGGGTATACAATACAATTTAAACCAAAACAACTACAGGTATAACACCTAGAATAAAGATACATAAAACATATCTTTTAATAAAAATAAATAAGAATTGAGACAGAAAACGAAAAGACACCCTCAAATATACCCTATCAAAGACCTGTCTGCCTCAAAAATGGGGAATCGCCAATAGGGGGCCCCCACAACTGGAACCTAAACTAACCTGTCCCTAGCTACATCTAAATGAAAAAAGAAAAACACATATACCACAAATGGAGTGCACAAACAAAAAAAGTGCTGTGATAAATAAAATACAACAGACAATATACGTTTGTGTTCAAGTAATACTTTGACATTGAGTTTGGTCATAGGAAGATGATCAATAACGCATAATATATTCCAATATTGCCAACGCGTTTTCCCTAGTATGGGGTTCATCAGGGAAAAATTGCAGTTATAACACAATTCGGATACATCTAAGGAAAATAACAAGATGTATGCAATAAATATAACTCACGTCCTTAATGATGGAAAACAGGGCTGGTAAGATGAGGTACGGGTCCAGGATAAGTCATGTACGTTCCCCGCTATCTGATTACTGAGACAGGTCCAGCAGTAACGGGCTGAAAACGGCCCATTCATTACGGTAATGCAAGTTCTCATGATTAATTGACATGTGAATTACTAGCGGCGTATACGCGCCGCTGGCAATTCAAGTCTATGGGCCGGCGAAGTGCCGGCCCCCAGCTCAGTCCCCGCTCCCTCCCCGCCCCCGGTCACACGGCGTAATTGCGGGGCATAATTACGCCCTGCAAATACAACGTGTGAACATAGCCTTATTCTACTGATTTCTTGCATTTTTTCTGTGATATGTAAGTCTTTATTTTTCTGTAATTTTAAACTTTTTTTGGTAGCAGGAAAAGGCAAAAATCTTTTTTTTTTTTTTTTTTTTTTAATTCTTTAAGCATTATTAAAATAGGTTTTATAATTGTGTCACTTTTCTGTCATAGCTGACTATAGGCATATAGGCAATAAAAAGATTTAGGGGCCATTTACACAGCCCAATAGCAGTCGGTTTATCGTGTTTTCGTGCCGTGCCCCTCCCCCTTCACATAGACATGTTCATATTCCTTCCGAAAACCGGACGGAAGAAAAACCGCTGGGCGGAAAATCCGTGCAGTGGGGACCGGTAACCGTTTTTCAGCTGGTTTGCAGCTAGTTTTCAAAACCAAGAACCGGCTGAAAAACCGTGCCATGGGGACATGCCCTTAGCGTCACGGGCAGGTTTAAATGTTCCGGTTTGGACTGACAGAATTTTTTAATTATTTCTTTTTTTTGTGTGTGTATTGTTTTTTTTTTACATTTTACACATTGTGCCACCACAAGATCAGGAAAATACTTCTTCAGGCGACTTGTCTGTACAGGGCTGCGACAGTATTCTGATGTCCTTTAAGCCCAAACAATGTCGCAGCGCTCGATGTATGAGCAGGCGTACTCCAAAAGTAGGCACATTTTACAGCGCCTGCGGCACTTTGTAATGCGCTAAGATGTGGGGGCGTTCAGAGTGCTTGTCGCACCACAACCGTAGGATTCTTCAAATTTATGACTGGAGGACGGCAAAACTGGGCGTATTACTGCTGGAACAGGAAGACCAAGTTAAAAGTGGTCTACCTGAGCCTGAGTTGTCATATTGGAACTAGAAAGCACTAAATCTATGACCTGCAGAAGAACTGGTTCATACATTCTAGTACATACTTAAAGGGGATGTATCGCTTCATCAGTTCGGCTGTTTTCTTGTAGCTTCATTTTCTCAGCTCGTCAAATCCAGGGGCGTTTCTTCCCCTCCCAGCTGGGTGTTTCTGAACTGAAGGGGGATGACATCATACACCCTTCACTGTTCATGCTTGCTTCCGAGTCAGTGTGCCCCCCCCCTCTGTCTGAGTCCACCTGTCACTGTGTCGTACCTCTCCCTATGCAGTCTTATTTTGTAAGAGCTGTTTGTTTACATACCACAGGCTTGCATTCAGTCTACACAGTCTTCTATGAACTCAGAGCACTGATCTCTTTTCCTTTCACAGCTGGAGGTTTGTTACAGTTGAATCCAGTCTTTTATGAACTCATCCAGAGGAGCACAAATCTGTCTTCCTTCTATGTTTACATGCAGGAGCATTAGGCACCGGGCAAAATTCTGCTGTTTTCTGATTGTAGAAGCAGCTGCAGTGTTACTGTGCAGCTCCTGTGTGTGCAGAGTGAAATATTTCTGGCCCCTTATTCTGAGTGAGAGAGGCAGAAATGCATGCTCCCGTGAATACGACCGGGGGCCAGACAGAATGTAAATTAGTAGAGTTGTCAGCCAATGAAATGAAAGGAGGTGGAATCCGACTGGCACTGGGGAACAGTGTTTACACAAAACGAAGATAAGGTAGAAGGTGAAAACAAGACAGCTTTGCTAATGACATCCAATTGCAAAGTTGATTGTTTTCACTGTCCCCTTAGGCTATGTCTACACTGCAGGGGACAAAAAACGACCTGAAAACGAATTACTAAAAACGTTCATGAAACTGAGTTTTCTGTCCACTGCCTGTCAAAAGCAGCTGAAAAAACGGCAGTTTTTTGCCACATTTTGCTTTTTTTGGCGCGTTTTTTTACACGTGTTTTTAAGGCTATGTCTACACTGCACAGAAAAACGTTAGTTTTTTCAGCGTTTTTCATTTTCTAAAAACGCTGGAAAAAACGACTGTAAAGAGCTCCCATAGGCTTCTGTTGTAAAACCCTCCTGCTGTCTACACTGAGCTTCTTTTTTCTGCTCGTTTTTTTACTGGTTGTCTTTTGCAACATGTTCTAAAAAACGCCAGAACAGGGCAGAAAATTTACTACAGTTGTCTATGAAAAGCGCCCAACATCTTTTGGCGCTTTTTTTGCCGCGTTTTCGCTGCGTTTTTTTCCGCGATTTTTCTATGTAAAACCCTCCCAGGAGACCCAAGTCTACCTATACTGGGTGTTAATAAAGGTTATATCTTATCAAATTTGTATACAAGTGTCTGATGTGTCCTTCATTGTACCTTTTGTAATAAAATGATCATGCTTTGGTCGCTAATGATTTTTGCGCAATTCATATATTTTTCACTAAAAATACGTCTTTTATGGATTTTGGCGTCAGAATCCGTTTTTTTTTTATAGATTTTGATGCTAAAATCCTTTTCTTAACTTATTTTGGTGCTAATAAAGTTATCTCGCTTCTGATGGCAAAAATACGGTTTTTACGAATTTTGGCCCAAGAATCCGTTTTTTACGGATTTTGGCACTAAAATCCTTTTCTTTAAAGATTTTGGTGCTAATAAACGTATCTAGCTTCTGACGCCAAAAATACGTTTTTTGCGGATATTGGCGCAAGAATCCGTTTTTTTACGGATTTTGGCAGTGAAATACTTTTCTTAACATATTTTAATACTAATGAAGTTATCTCGCTTCTGACGCTAAAATACATTTTTTTACGTATTTTGGCGCCAGAAATCGTCTATTTATGGATTTTGGCGCTAAAATCCTTTTCTTAACTTTATTAGTGCCAAAATATGTTAAGAAAAGTATTTTAGCGCCAAAATCCGTAAAAAACACATTCTTGCGCCAAAATCTGTAAAAAACCTATTTTGGGCGTCAGAAGCGAGATAACTTTATTAGCGCCAAAATATGTTAAGAGAAGGATCTTAGCACCAAAATCCGTAAAAAAATGGACTTTAGGGCCAAAATCCGTAAAAAAAAAGTATTTTGGCGACAAAAGCGAGATAGCTTTATTAACGGCAACATCTGTAAAAATGCAGATCTTAGCACCAAAATCCGTAAAAAAATGGACTTTAGGGCAAAAATCCATAAAAAAACTTATTTTTGGCGACAAAAGCGAGATAGCTTTATTAACGGCAACATCTGTAAAAATGCAGATCTTAGCACCAAAATCCGTAAAAAAATGGACTTTAGGGCTAAAATCCATATAAAAACGTATTTTGGCGACAAACACGAAATAACTTAATTAGCACCAAAATTAATAAAAATGCAGATTGTAGCGCCAAAATCCGTTAAAAAAAAGGTATTTTTGGCGACAAACGTGAGATAACTTTATTAGCGCCAATACCGTAAAAATGCAGATCTTAGCCAAAATCCATAAAAAATTTATTTTTGGTGACAAACGCAAGATAACTTTATTAGCGCTAAATTCTGTAAAACGACTACAAGATGACATATAAATGCAAAGAGGTGCTTTATTTACCCTTTTGTAGGGCGGAGTTATATCCAATGGCTTAATTTATGCATACATTAAAAAACAGGCTTAGGGGCCGTTCACACGGCTTATTTCACCACGGATTGGCGCCGTACTGCGTGCCGGATTTGCGCTGCAGTACGGCGCCAATCCGTCGCAGTAATTACGGTATAGAGAACTGTGGATTCTGCTCCTACTGCGAATCGCGGGGGAGAAAGTGACTGCACATTACAGGGCAATAGCGCGTGAATAATTAAGTTATGGGCGGCGGCCGTCCGCCTTATTCAAGTGAATGCGAGCAATCCGCTCGCAATCAGTAGAATAGCCGTGTGAACGCTAAAAACAAGCAAAAGCTTGTAAAAAATGCTTTTGACAGGCAGTGGACAGAAAACTCAGTTTCATGAACGTTTTTAGTAATTCGTTTTCAGGTCGTCTTTTGTTTACACTCCGTGTTACAAGCGCTTTAGGGATCCCTCTTGAGATTATCACTGCTCGCTGTGACGCCAAAAATACTTTTTTTTACGGATTTTGGCCCTAAAGGCCATTTTTTAACGGATTTTGGCGCTAAGATCAGCATTTTTATGGAGTTTGGCGCTAATAAAATTCTCGCGTTTGTCGCCAAAAATACATTTTTTTTAAGGATTTTGGCCCTAAAGTCAATTTTTTATGGATTTTGGCGCTAAAATCCTTCTCTTAACATATTTTGGCGCTAATAAAGTTATCTCGCTTCTGACGCCAAAAAATACGTTTCTTTAAAGATTTTGGCGCAAGAATACGTTTTTTTTTTACGGATTTTGCCGCTAAATACTTTTCTTAACATGTTTTGGCACTAATAAAGTTAAGAAAGGGATTTTAGCGCCAAAATCCATAAACAAACGGATTCGGGCACCAAAAACCGTAAAAAAAGTATTTTTAGAATCAGAAACGAGATAACTTTATTAGCGTCAAAATATGTTAATAAAAGTATTTTAGTGCCAAAAGCCATAAAAAAAAGTATTCTTGCGGCAAAATCCGTAAAAAATTAATTATTGCCGACAGAAGCGAAAAAAACAGATATTTAGAGGTTTTTAAACGGTTCTTGGCCGAAAATCCGTAAAAAAAACTTATTTTTGCGTCAGAAGCGAGAAAGTTTATTAGCACCAAAATTGTTAAAGAAAGGTATTTTCAGGCCAAAATCTGTAAAAAAAAATGATTCTGTGCCAAAATCCGTAAAAAAAAACCTTATTTTTTTGCATCAGAAGCGAGATAAGTTTACTTTGTGCCAAAATATGTTGAAAAAAGGTATTTTAAAACCTAACCCCAAAATCCGTAAAAAAAGAGATTTGATTCAGAAGCAGAAATTTCTAGTAAAAATTAAAATATTTTTAAGAGAAAAAATATATGAATTGCGCAAATATTGTTAGCGACCAAAGCATGATAATTTTATTACAAAAGGTACAAAAAAGGACACATCAGACACTTGTATGCAAATTTGATAATGTATAACCTTTGTTACACCCACTATAGGTGGGACTTGGATCTCCTGGGTGGGTTTTATTGAAAAATCGGGCGTTTTTTAGAACATGTTGCAAAAGACGACCAGTAAAAAAAAAAGCAGAAAAAAGAAGCTCAGTGTAGACAGCAGGAGACGGTTTTACATTAGAAGTCTATGGGAGCTTTTCCAGTCTTTTTTTCGGGTTTTTTTAGAAAACGAAAAACGCTGAAAAAACTAACGTTTTTCTGTGCAGTGTAGACATAGCCATATTTCATACATGCCAACTTTTGAAAGTGAGAAAGCAGGAGATTTGAAGGTGGCGACGCACCCCCCCAAAAATTTGCATGACCACACCGTTCTTGATGGTGAGCCATGCCCATTCAAAAAGCCACACCCCCACTCCACCTAGCTGTCTAACGGTTCTGGAAGAAAGCTATATTAGGGTTTTGGCGTCACCCAGCTTTCCTGGACTGTTGGATGGGTCCTTTTAGCATCAGGAGAGCTGGGAGATACCGCCAAAATGTGCCCCCAATAGGTAGGTATCTTGGTGCCCTATTTGAACCCTGTAGCCAGGTAGTAGCCTCCTGTAGCCACGTTGCTGCCCCCTTCTAGCCAGGTAGATGCCCCCTTCTAGCCAGTCAGATGCCCCATTCTAGCCATGTAGATGCATCCTAAAGCCATGTAGCTGTCCCC
The DNA here is from genome assembly GCA_025379985.1 of Phyllomedusa bahiana. Classification (NCBI taxonomy): domain Eukaryota; kingdom Metazoa; phylum Chordata; class Amphibia; order Anura; family Hylidae; genus Phyllomedusa; species Phyllomedusa bahiana. Next base: position 106,867 of record JAODAL010005212.1, read on the forward strand.
ACTAGCCAGGCAGTGCACCCAATAGCCAGGCATTGCCCCAGTAGCCAGGTATTAGCACTATTATAGCCAGGTAGTTCTTCTTATAGCCAGGTAGCTGTCCCCTTATATCCAGGTAGCTTTCCCCTTATAGCCAGGTAGCTGTCCCCTTATATCCAGGTAGTGGCTCCTTGTAGCCAGGTAGTGCCTCCTTGTAGCCAGGTAGTGGCCCTTTGTAGATGTTAGCAGAGAAGGTAAGCCAGCCCACAATCCTGCATAAGATGCAATGCACGGTTGCACAGTCCCAAGAGACGGCAGAAGTATCACAACTTGATTAGGAGGTATCCAGCACGACCGGTATATGCTTTAAAATATATCAATTTTATTGAATCATATTAAAAATTGGTTTCCAAGAGAGCACTCACTAGTATAATGACAGATAGTGATCAGACACAGAGGCACAGAGGGGGGAGAGCTGCAAAAACGCGTTTGGGCTTTAAAGAACACACACCCTTACTCTAGCATTTTTGGGAAACAAGTGAGATACTCCTTTTAATACAAACACAAATACCCCACACATGTAAACACAATTGCTTTAATCAATGCCCCCAAATTTCCTTACCCTGTGCTGCCGCGGGCCACAGCCGGCCGCGTCCCTCGCCGGACACATCAAAACAATCCGCAGGCAGCCGAAATGAGCCATGTCCGGACATGCGTAACGCGTAGAACAGCTAGTGCTGGCAACAAATCCGCATTGTTCTGATGTCTCACAACTATTTCTCCTTTAATCGCTCATTTTACTTACAACGTACGGGGGTGTCAATGGGGGCGAAATTTTCGCCCTCATTGGCTAACCTCCACCATGCCCTTGGGGGGAAAGGAAAACTCAAAAGTGTTCTTTTACGGGACAACCCCCTTTTGACATCGTTTGATTTGGTAGGGCGGGAATAAAATCGTTGTTTCTTCAAATTTAAATTTGGGAAAGGGGAAAAGAATCTCCCAAACCCCTCTTTCTTTATGTATCCCAATAATAACATTTTCAATTTAAAAAATTTTACATTTTTAACTCTAGTGCAAAATACAGTAGGGGGTTTTTTTTTTTTGGATCTCAAACTGGAAGGCGAAAACCAACAAGTCATCGCTCATCTAGTATAAAAAATCTCATCGGGCAAAAAAATTTTTTCCCCGTTTAAAAGTTTTCATGAAAAACCCCCAAACCCTTTTAAATCAGGGGCCTATGGGTGAAATTTTACAAGCTAGGCGCAATTGCAGTAATCTTAAATTTTTTTTTTCAAAAGGAGGGGGAAGGAATGAAAATAGACTTACCCCAAGTGGTTCCCCCAAAAAGGCCTGTTTAAAAAATTTTTGCATATGACAGGGCTCTAAAAAGAGAAAGACATGGGGCTTTTGGGAACCCCAAACGGTGATTTTTCATCACAGAGCCCAGTCTACTCTTGGGGTTGGGGAAAAGGCAATTCAATCAGATCAAAAAGGGTTGTTTTTTAAGTATCTACCTATTTATTTTGAAGACGGGCAAATTAATGTATTCTGATGGAAGGTCACCGTATGTTTTCATGTAAAGCCAAAACCTTGGGGGACTTTCTACTTCAAAAATTTTCAAAAAAATCTCCCCAACCCAAACCAAAATTGGGTCAAATTTTAAAAGGCCCCCTTCAAATGCGGCAAATAAACCCTGTCGCACATGTTAACCCCGTATTAAAAATTTTAAAGAATTTTTGTTACTCGGAAAATACTAAAAAAGGTTTTCCCCTTTGGGGGCCAAAAAGAAATGAAAATCCCATCACATAGTTTATGGGGCAAAATGTCAATCGTGCAATCTCCCTTTATGTAGGCGTACCATTAGGAAACTAAAAGTGAGATTCCTGAGACATTAATGACATCAACCCCAATTCATTTAAAAAACAAATCCAACTTAAACTAATTCATTTTATACAGACCCTAATTTGTGATTTTAGAAACTCTAAAGATTTTTTGGCTTTAGAACAATGTGCTCGCTCTAACAGAGGTGGGGATTTGGAACATCATCTCAGGGATAGAGAAGCATATTGGATTATGACATTAAATACCTTGGTCCCATATGGATTAAATTTACGACGAGAAATTATGTTTCATTACTAAATGCAATCCAATTTAATATTCCAGACCTTATTTTGTTTACTTCTTTTATTCACATGTATAGTATTGTATGTTGTAGTTTGTTTATTTGTTTAATGCCTTTGTTACAATGTGCCATCTATGTCATATCACATTATATTATATATTACACTGGATGACCATTGCTCCTGTTGCTGCCCTGTGTTGCGGCTGCTCCGCTTCATGCTGCGTCCGATTGCCATGCCATCTTTTTGCCACTTGTTAGCATTTTCTTGGGGCCCTTTCTTTTTTTAAACTGCGCTTTGTGCATGTTCGGGCTTTTACCTTGCCGGTTTCGCGCATGCGCACAACAGCAGGATTTCGTTTCCCAGCATATGCTGTTCTAGCAGTACGCATGTCGGACATGGGTCATTTCCGGCTGCACTGGGGATTGTTTGATGTGTCGGTGAGGGGAGCGGCCGGCTGTGGCGCCGCGGCAGCACAGGGTAAGGAAATTTGGGGGGCATTTGATTAAGCAATTGTTTTACATGTGTGGGTATTTGTGTTTGTATTTAAAAGGAGTATCTCACTTGTTTCAAACATGCTATGAGTAAGGGTGTGTGTTCTTCAAAGCCCGAAACGCGTTAGCAGCTCTCTCCCTCTGTGCCTCTGTGACTGATCACTATCTGTCATTACTACTGGTCAGTGCTCTCTTGGAAACCAATTTTTAATATGATTCAATAAATATTGATATATTTTAAAGCATATACTGGTGCGTGCTGGATACCTCCTAATCAAGAGTGGCCCTTTGTAGCCAGGTAGTGGCCCCTTATAGTCAGGTAGTGGCCCCTTATAGTAAGGCAGTGGCCCCTTATAGTCAGGCAGTGGCCCTTGTCAGATTATTGGACTTTCTGGATGATCAAATGCATAAGGTAATACATTTCTCTCTCATCAGTCATATCTTGAATCTAACATGCCCTGAACATTTGGGCATCGTATGCATCAATGCTCTGTGTGCAGATAAGGGCAGAGGAGGCATCGCTCAGGTCCGCCTGCTCAGCTGTGTCTCGGCCCATCTGTAATATGTGCAGAGTGCACCGTAAATCAGTAAGGAGCAGAAAGCGGCCAGAAGTCAGTGGAGAGGGCACTGCCGGATCACCGCGCTCAGGACACACGGGTGTCGGCTTAGAGCATGTTAGGCTATGTTCACACGGCTTAACTGCGGGACGTAATTATGCCCCGCAATTACGCTGTGTGGACGGGGCGGGGGAGTGAGCGGGGGGCTGGCACTTCGCCGGCCCATTGACTTGCATTACCAGCGGCGCGTATACGCCGCTGGTAATTCACATGTCACTTATCTCCCCCCCACTTATCTCCCCGCCCAGCAGGGAGAGGAGACGTAATCCATAGTTCTCTATGAGAACTGTGGATTACCGTAATGAATGGGCCCTTTTCAGCCGTAATTTGCGCATTCGGCGCGTAATTACGGACCGAAATCGGCCCATTTTAAGCGTTCTGTGAACATGGCCTAAACACAACGTTTTTGGACGAGGTTTTTGGAGCGTTTCCTCACCCAATATCTCGTCCAAAACGTCCCCAGTTCATTTAATTGATTCCTATGTAAAACCGCGTTGTAGTTCACACACAACGAGGTGTTTACATGCTTCTTTGGAATCAATGAAAAGAAAGTGTCATGTCAATTCTTGAAGCGCGTTGTAGGCGCGGTTTTTGTCCTGGCTACTCATTTGTATGGGTGAAAACCTTGTCCAAAAACTGATCAAAACCTGATCAAAGCCTTGTTAAAATCCCCGTCTGAAGAAGCGTGTTTCAGGCGAGGTTTTGATGTGGTTTGGATGAGGTTTTGGCGGGGGGGAAACGCTCCGAAAACCTCGTCCAAAACCTCGTCCGAAAATGCCGTGTGAAAATGCCCTTACAGAGCAGCAGGACAATTAGAGTGCAGCCAGGAAAGTGAGCACAACAGCATCATATAGGACCTCTTCTAATGTAAGCCCCTCTGCAGGGCCCCCCTAAAGCAAGGGGGCGCAGTGGAGGAACACGGAGCTTCAGGTATGAGGTGTGAGTATCCAAACGGCACAGCGTGTAGAACATAACCTGTGTGGACTGTTAACTGTACTTCTCTATATTACTTAGAGCTGTTTATTTTCTGCGGGAGATTTCGTGTTCCTTCTGGCGGGGAGCGGGAGTGAAGACCATTCTGAAGACCATTTAATGTAATGACACAACCCCTTAATGACCAGCACATTTTTTTAGTTTGCATTTCAACCGTGGCAACTTTTTTATTTTTTCAATGGCGCAGTTGTTTTATTCGTGACAAGTTGTACTTTTTGGTGGAATAGTTAAAGTTCACTTATAAATTATTGCACAAATTGTTTTCACATTTTTTTTCAAGTGGTAGGCAAGTGGTCGTTAAGAGGTGAAAGCTATTTAGAGCTGGCATCTTTTCAACTAGATGATACATGTGGCCCTTAGGGCATGTCCCACGGCAAGAGGTTGGCGGCGTGTTTTTTCCAGTCGGTATTGCGGTTTGCAGACAGTACTTGAAAAAACCAGCAGCAACTACTAAAACATGATGGGCAGCTATGGGTAAACCCATGCAGCAGTCCCCACTGAGGGTTTTACACGGGGGGCCCGTAAAAACAGAAGTGTATCAATTTTCTGTCAGTTCTCAGTCGGATTATGAAACTATCAGTGGGAAGGGGGAGGACTTTTCTCCATCATCGACAGAGAAAAAGTGTCCAGCGTGGCGTGCGGGCGGCACCACTTAAAACGAACGGTATTTGTCTTTTGCCGTGGGGAAGCCCTTAGGGGTTATGTTCACACAGCGTTTTTGGATACCATTTTTTCATCATGTTTATCTCCGTGTTTATAAACCCTAACACCAAAAAAAAAAACATAGAACAAGGACTCCCAATACTTGTCATCAATCTAACAATGTGCATGTAATTTTTTACATTAAATTCAATGTATAACACGGCTATCATGTTCAGACGAAAAGAGCATCTACGATGAGTGTTACTTGCGTCTTTCTGATGTGTCTTTAGGGATCATTCAGCATATGAAATGTTAACTCCTGATCTATTTGAGCAGCAGACAAACTATTTAAAACCATAGGATGCATTTTGCTGCAAGCAAAAAAACGAAATTCCTACATACACACATGCATTTTGGCTGCTTTTTTGATGCGTTATATGCGCGCTTTTGGATGCATTTTTCGGATTGAAACATTATCCAATGCCATGTGAACATAACCTCTAGTTGTTCCATATACTATATAGATATTAATTATAGTATATAGTATATATATATATAGTATATATATATACTATATATATATCATCTATATATATATATGCTAATATATTCCTATATTATATATTATTTATAATATAATATATATAATAAATATACATATATATTTATTTATTTTTTCTGATCAAATAAGACCCAGCTCTTACTATAATAAAGACCAACAATGCCAGTACTGATTCATTGATAAGACCCAGTAGCATCTGCAACTACTGAGCTCTTTCAGATCACGTGACTGCCGAGGTCTGGAAGCCAGGAGGCTGCTGGCATATCTCTTTAAGCTCATTCAGCACTGTATATACAGCTATCGGAAGGCAGGGATGGTAATAAACTGTCCCTGCTCTCAGTGGAGAGCCCGGCTCCCACTGACAGCTGGCACTCCACCTTTGCAGGTGCACAATTTGGTCCTCATATCTGAAAACTATCTAGGTCTAAGACTTTCTTTGCTTGGACACATACGCAACATATCAGTGTTCTACTTCATGTTTCATGGACTATGTGAAATAAAAGGGGCACTTGATTGGTTGCTTTGGGCCAACAAGGAATAGAGATTAGACCTAGATGCCGAGCGACCAACGCGCCGGATCATATATAGTAAACGAGTGGTCAGCATCTAGTTAAAGAAGACCTATGACATCTTCTGTCTGTATTAAGAAATATCTCAAGAGGTAAAATAACTCAGTTTAATTTAAAAGGCCAATGTTACCCCATTAAAGTAAAGTGAACCTATGGCCGTTCCGGACATGTCTGTTTTGTATAATCTTTGTATTCGTGCAAGATATGGGAAGTAAGTTTGGAGCATCCTTTTTATGATTCTGATAAGCCATCGCTGACTGATTCAGTAATACATTTCTAGAAGGAATAACATAGGAACAACACAACACAGAGTTATACGAAAAGATGCTCCAGAATTGTTATTTCACAGGCAACACAACTATTTACTTAGACATGTCAACAACAGCCACAGGTCCTCTTGGGAAATATTAGCCTCTTAAATTGCACTGTGCATTCTTTTTCCTCCTTGAGTGTGTTTCCCTCATACAGTTTAGGTTCTGTGCTCTTGTGCTGGTCGTGCTTCTGTGATGGGTATATGGCAGTTGTCAGTGCCCGAAAAGAATGGTAAATGAGGCTGTGTTGAGGAACATGGCGTTGATGTTGCTATGGCAATGGCCTTCTTTGAACTTCATGCTCTATGGTATTGATGCCTGACGCACTGGGATGTAGATGGGAGGAAAGAGCAGCTAGAAAGGGGGACTTGAGAACAGGAAAGAGCACCTTGGGGTGGGGGCTTAGAAGAGACACAACAATAGCTAACAACAGGGGAGCACAGCTGGGAGAGACTCCAGAGGAGAAAAGGGACCTACTAAAGGGCAGTATAGAGCATCTAGAAAATGGAGCATGCAGCGGAGAGAGACTACAGAGTAGAAGAGGGATATCTGATAGAGGCAGGGATTGAGTGCTATAGAATTCTAGGAAATCTGGAGAACGCAGCGGGGGGGGGGGGGGAGTACAGAGTAGAAGAGGGACTGGCTAGAGGGCAGGAGAGCATCTAGAAAATGGAGAGTGCTGCTGGGAGAGACTGCAGAGAAGAAGAAGGACCTGCTAGAGGGCAAGAGAGAGCATCTAGAAAACGGGGAGCATAGCTGGGGAAGATAGATTCACACAACACCAAATCCCATCACCATAGCTGGGGGGAAGCTAGTGGACAATAGGGCCAGCTTGTAAGGATGGAAAGAACATCAAGAAAGTATAAGGGGGCAGATAAGATGGAGGCAACTAGCGGGGCAGGGCATATTGATAAGCAAGAGCACGCCCTCGGGGGCACAGTCCAGGAGACTTACATTTTCTCTTCCTCTTTGTGTCATTCTACAGGGTGGAAAAACATTTTTTTTTTTTTAATCGCCATCATGTCTCATAGACTACAGACAGGGGTGTCATCAAGGCATTATTAGCAGTACTCATGTCAGGAGCGCTGATCAAATTTAAAAACAAAGGGGCCAGCTGATATGGTAGAAGATAGTCTTATGGCAGCCCTGACTACAGAGAAGGCTGTATATCATGTTACAACACCCACAAGCTGGGCTGTTGTAACATTACAGAAGCAGGAAAGAGAGATATGATCTCTATGAGTCCTGCCATTGCTGCACTGTACAGGGCTGTGTTCAGGAGCAGCCTCTTAGCTCTACCAAAGGTCTGTGCTAGAGAGAGTAGCTTCTATAGCTGCTGTGGCTTTGGACCAGTGCAGTGGGTACAAAGGGGGTACATCTGCCAAAGGATTCTCCAGTGGGTTAGTCCAATGCTCCAGTGTGTTAGAGACACCTAATAGGCCTTGTCAGAAGCAATAATTGTAGAAAAATTATATAGCATGTGGGCATGTAGATGTGCGGTACATGTCTAGTTTTTCTACTTTCAGACTTAATAAAATTTAAAATACATATTAAAAAACCCACAAAAATACGCCTTTCCTGCTTTATTATGTTAATATTGTTCCCATTCAGTCTGTCCTATGACTAAATTAACTATGCCTGATAAATGTATATAGTATAGACTGATATTTTGTGGTGACATGTTCACATTGTGGCCATTGGCTATTGTGTCTTGTCCTTGCTCTATAAAGAGTTATTGTAAAGTAGGTGAGGAAGTAGTCAGGCAACATTCATACATAGAAAGAAGTTTAACTGGTTGACAAGAAAGAAGTTATATGTGTGCTTTCTGTGTTTATGTATTACATATTAGTAGAATAACGTTACCGTATACTTCATATGTGTACAAAAAGTTTTTGGTGTGTGTGTCAGTAACTCACTGTTAGTAAATTAACCATGACAAGTTCCATAGACTCCATTTACTGTGTCTATGTAGAAACATTTTTTCTCAATATGGAGAGGCATGCCACCTAGTTTAGATACAGTCAGATACTTTGATTATATTGACCCTTAACCTCGTACACGATCGCCCACCATTCTTTTGGTGACAGGCATTGAGGTTCGTTATTTGCAGCAACACCCAAAAGAGGTCGTGCAGTAAGAGGGGGGACTTTAGCTGGCTACTCAGAAGCCCGCAGCTGCACTGGAACGAAACTGTGTTTACAGCTCCAGTATCCTGAGCAGTCTCTGCGTCTAAGCACCGAGGAAGGGGGGGAACCATTGCCGCTTAACCCTCGTGATTGTGGTGGTCAATGACATACAGCCATATAATCAATTGGGGCATTCACCATACTTCATAGGGTGATCGGGGACCAGGGCCGGGACGATGGGTAGCAGTGGTAGGCGATTAGAATAGGGCGCTACCATCTGCCTGTCCCCTAGCGGGCGCAAAACAGCGGCCTCGAACGTCGCTGAGGCTCCCAGGCGTGCAATGGGCTGGATGCGCCGTCGGCCCTCCTTTAGCTGATGTGCGTCCCGCTGCGGGCTATCTGCGGATGCATGTGTTGCAAAGCGCTCCCATGCTCGCAGACCAGTGTCGACCCGCAGGGACTCGAACAGATGGGCCACACGGGTCCTTCTTAGCTCGCTTGAGGAACCGCCGCGAGGCCCCGTGGCCTCAGCTGGCAGCGTCGGATGAAGTGAGTCATCGCGTCGACTGCTTCTCAGACGAAGCACCGTCATTGGCATGCACGAGGAGCGCCGGAGGAGCGTCACGGCGCTGGAGGCGTGATGGACATCATCACGTCTCCAGTGTCGGACTGAAGAGGAGCACGCGGCCGGGACTAGAAGAGGAAGATATGCGCTGCGGGCAGGACAGAAGAGGTAATCTGCGTGCCGGCCGGGATCAGAAGAGAGATCTGCGCCGACGGCTGGGACAGATGGTAAGGTGAGTATTAATGTGTTATTTTTGTTGTAGGCCCCCATTCGCCCTGCTGTTGCCCCCATACGCTGCCTGAGCACACCAATACGTCCTGCATGTTGGCCATTATACGCTGCACTGAGCCACCATACGCATGCCGTGGCCCCCATACGCCTGCCTGTGGCCTCAATTCGATCACCTGCTGGCCACCATATCACCCTGCCTATGCCCCCATAAGCCTCTGCCTGAGCCCTACGCTGCTTGGCCTATACGCCTGCTCTGAGCCCCGAATACGCCTGTCTGTGGCCCACATACGCTGCAACTCTGTTGCCCCATTCAGCATGCTGAGCCCCCATACAGCCTGCACTGTGGCCCCATCGCTGCCTGTGGCCCTATATGGCTGCTGTCGGCCCGCTATTTGCTGCTGAGCCCTTCTATACGATGCATGAGGCACCCCATGCCTGCCTGTGGCCCTATCGCAATTGCTGTGGCTCCATTACGCTGGAGCCGTGGCCCACCCAAAAAAATATGCCTTGCTGTGGCCTATAGCCTGCCTGTGGCCCACATAGTCCCTGCCTGCGGCCCTATACGCCGGCCTGTGCCCCTCATTACCTGCATGTGGCCCCTGATAAAGTGTGTGGCTCCATAACCTGCCTGTGGCCCCAATAAGCGCTGTGTTCCTTACAGTCTGCCTGTGGCCCCATACGTATGCCTTTGGCCTTACACGCTGACTGTGGGCCCAATTCCGATGCTGTGGCCCTTTATGCCTCGCTGTCAGGAACCTAACACTGCTTGTAGGCCCATACGCGTGCCTGATTGGCCCAATACGCTGTGTGGCCCTTTACGCTGCCTGTGGCCCTTTATGCCTGCCTGTGGCCCCGATACACATGCCTGTCGGGCCAATACGCCTGCCTGCTGGCCCTTACGGCCTGCCTGTGGCCCTTTCGCCTGATGTGGCCCATAGCTTGCTGAGGCCCAATAGCCTGCCTGTGCCCCCATACGGCCCTGCTGAAGCCCACCCATATGCTGCCTTGAGCTCTCATCCATGCCTCTGAGCTTAGTCTATATCTGACTGAAGCCCCTAGCTATATACATGCCCTGAGCCTAGTATATACTGCTGAGGCCGGTTATGTCTATACTACCTGCATCGAGAAGAGTGACCCTATATCCTATTACTGCTGAGGTGCAAATATTTCATATAACCTACCTGTCGTATGGGGACAATATAATCACCTGTCTGGAAGCTGAGGAGACATCTATAATATACCCTGCTGACTGAGGAGTGGATATCTATCTACTGTCTGATGGAGGGAACTTATATACTTATATGTTAAAGGGGTTGCTGGAAAAATGTTGAGGATTCTAAGATATTTGTGTCCAATCCCAGGAACGGTCAGTGGGGGACGAAATCATATAGAAGGTCGTGAACCAGATGGAGAACAAAGGGAAAGTGAATGAGCTGATCAGAAAATGAAGTCTCTGTAGAGGTCACTACAATGTAACTGCCGTGTATCCACATAAATGTCTGCAGTGCCTTTTTATTAACTAGTATTATCCATCTTTGGTTAGTGTAATGGCGGTGGTATATGTAATCAGAGCATGTGTACTAGCTGATAGTCCAATAGTGGGGTCGCGTTCGGTCAGGGTCTGACAGGATTATTTGATCCTTAAGGTAGTAATAGTTTTGGGTCTTGGTTTTGTAGGAGTTTTCTTTTGAGTACAATTCATTCGTCTGGTGATTTGCTCATGTATCGGTGGGTTATTTGGTGACTCTTGTTTTTTAGGGGTATTGCAATGTTCATATGGAGGGCGAATATTGAGCGATTTTTGAAAAATACGGCAAATTTTTCAGCGCTGATTTTACATTTGCAGTAACTCTGCTGGAGGAGATGGACTGGAGCTATAGTCAGAATATCAGAAAATCTCAGTTGACAGGACTGGCACAGCGGGCTCGAGGACCTAGGGCGAGGGGCGAAGAGGAAATTTGAGTGTGTGTATTGGGATACGCGTTGGGGAAAGGGGGGACATTTTTGGAGGAGCGCAGGGGGGGCGGGGCGCCATTGGCTGTACTTGCATAGCGGCAACACCAAAATGCCTTGTCCCCATGATCGGGACTACCCGGAGACTGATTGGAGCATGGGGTAGTTTGAAACAATCAGACCTGGGGACTAGCAAATACGCCCCAGGGCTGTCTTGTATAATCAAGTGCAGTCAAGGACACTGTGTTTGCCCCAGACTGGTGCCTGTGTCACATACACTGATTTGTATGTGATTTGCATACACTGAATAGAAGAAAAAAAATGTACAATAGTTATCCCTTAATGGGATTTAAAAAAAGTAAAAGAAAAACATAAGAAAGTGTAGAAAAAAAGAAAATACATATTTAATAAAAAATTAATTGTGCATACATTACACACAAACAAACTAGAGATATTAGGTATCTACATGATCATAATAACCTGTAGAATTTATCAAACTGGTTATTTAGTGTGAAATGTAAATGGTGTAAAACATAATTGTATTAATTGTATTATTGTATATCTTTTCATGGGTCAACACTGAAGATATGACAATTCATACAATGTAAAGTAGCTACTGTAGTATACAGCTTTGACAGTTGGTGTCTGCCTCAAAACAACTCAACAACACAGAAACTCTCCACATGTACTAAAATCCCTGGCTCATACTTGGATTCAATGTGCTATTTTCTCTCCATGTATAAATGTGACTGCTCAGACTCAACAAGGTCTCAGGTGTGTAATGTTCGGAGAAGGTGTGTTAAAACTTGGTGTATCGCCTCACCATCTATCATACCTCGGTCACTGGAAGTTCAAAACCTGACACCTTTATGGCAAAGAACTCTTGAGGGTCTGAAGAAAATATTTTGCGACTACATAAAGATGACTAGGCTATAAGAAGATTGCAACAACCTGAAACTGAGGGTCCATAGGTAGGCCAAGACCCTACAGCTGGTTTTAAAAACACAGTTTCCTCTACGAACAGGCCTCGCCCATGGTCAGCAAATATGTTTGAGTACATGTGCTAGGTCTATCTTTTCAAAATAGACAATAACGAGTGCTTGTCAGCATTGCTGCAGATGTTTAAAACGACGGTGGGGGGTCAGCTGATAAAAATTGTTTCTCACATGGCTTTCGTCCTGAAGAAGAAAGCCTCTTTAAGATGATGCACAAGAAATACTGCAAACAAAATTCTGCTGAATGACTAACAGGACTAAGGACTACTGGATTACTGGAACCATGTCCCATGGTCCGTAGTGCTTGTGTGGGGGCAAACCACGTGTAGAGGTAGCAAAAGACATGTGTGTCTTGCCGCTACAGTCAAAACCTGGTGTCAGGTTTAGTATTCATGGATTTGACGTGAATGAGTGCTGTCATCTGTGGGGAGTTCATTGAGGAAATAGTGAATGCACGATGTACCTGTGAAATAGCTGAAGCAGAGACATGATGCCTCCTTTGGTAACTCGGGTACGGCAGGGCAGTATTCCAACATGATATGACCACCAAACACTTCTACCAATATGAGCATGCCTTGCTGAAGAAAATTAAGGTAAAAAGATGATAGACTAGCCAGATGTCTCCAGGGACATAAACCTATTGAGTATCTGTGAGGCATTCCCTCAAACTGAAGGGGATAGTGCAAGGTCTCTTAACATCAACCAGGCTCGTTGTGGATTTCGTCATGGAGGAATGGAAGAGGATTTTAATGGAACCTGTGAAGTGTTAGTGAAAACTCCATTGCCAAGAGAGTTAAGACAGTCTGGAAAATAATGTTGGTCACACAAAATATTAAACAATTTGGGCACAATTTGTCATTTTCACTTAGGGGTGTACTCACTTTTGTTGCCAGTTTGTTTTTAAAAATTTTTGGTTTCAACACAATTCAAAAGTAATGTCTGATTTTAATTAGTTGTTTTCTAGTCAATTTGAATTTACTATTGTTTTTGTCAGTTTCAAGTTATTTACATTTGTGCTCCAAAGTTTACATACCCCAGCAGAACTTTTTTCAGAGAATATAAATGATAACACAAAAAACTTTTTTTGCTCATTGTTGATGCGTTGGGGGAAAGTCATTTTTTTGTAGTCTCACTTGCAACCTCAGTTATTCATTTAGCCACTGATGGGGAGATTCTAAGCATTGCACGTTATGCAAGACAGCCAGGAATTTACAGGGAACTGGAGGCTTTGTGCAAGAACGAGATGGGCAGCTTTGCATCTGATGAAACTAAAGAGCCTCATCCATAACTACTACAAAAGACTTCAAGCTGTCATTGATGTTAGAGGGGGAAATACACAGTATTAAGAACTGGGGTATGTAAACTTTTGATCAGGGTCATTTGGATGTTTTACTTTGTCATTATGATTTTAAAAAGAGAAACACAGTAGTTTGACAATAAATGGCTTCACCCAACCACTAACCATGAGTGGAAAAAAGTTTTTGTGTTATCATTCATATTCTCTGAAAAAGGCCAAGAAAGCAAAAATTCTGCTGGGGTATGTAAACTTTTGAGCACAACTGTAAGTGACCATTGTGTGTTTGGATGGGTGCCAGCAATTTTGTTCATGTTTGTACCTTCAAAATGGTCACATTCAAAACTACAGCCTGTCCCACAAACAAGTATGTTATTACACAGTTCTGTCAATGGAAAATAAAAAATTTGTTTGTCACACAAAAAATTCAATTTTTTTTTCAAAAAGTGTTTTTATTATGCAATATATTATTTGTGCCACAGCCATAAAAAATACAAATTGTCCCACAAAAAACAAGCAGCAATAGTAAGGGATTATTGGTAATATTTGTGGTGATTCCAAATTTTGCCAGGCGTTCTATAATGGCTCTATAGCAGGGACAATAGGTGTACCCTCCACCACCACACAGGTCATATAGCTTAAAGGCAGCTGCATGAAGAGATACCTGAATATTATTGACACGCAGAAGGGATGTGTATGCAAAATGAAATAGTAAAACGGAAATACTTTGGCAGATTTATTAATCCTGCCTAATAGTTGTCATAAATTTAGAATAATCCATTTGAAGTGTAGTACGAATAAATTAGGAGTTTAAAAATAATCAATGATACCAACATTCCATAATGTAAAATAAGATCTGAATGTTTTAGTACCTCTGACATGCAAGTTTTTATAGAAACATCCAAAAAAATACCTATTCCTATAATATATATATATATATATATATATATATATATATATATACATACACACACACACATACCTCGTGTGGATAAGTGAACCCTTTCTATACCTTGAACGCTAAATAAAGATACACTATGATCATGACCCTTAAAGGGGTTGTCTCACTACTAAGATTAGCTTTCAACTTGTAGGGATCTGTAATTGAATAGTTTTTCCAAATATCTTGCTTTATATTTTTGTTGAAAAGACAAGATAGATTTTATCAGCTGTGAGTGCACACAGGTTTCTCTATATATGTTACCAACCTCCCCTACTCTCTCTGCTCTGTTTTATCTGATAGATCTGATAGCAGGAAATGACATCACCACAGATCGGGTTGCAGGCAGCTTGAGAATAGTGTGTTATCTGAAACAACTAATTAGTCTCTATTGAATGTTTAGGGCATGTCTCCATGTCACAGAGCAAATACCAGTCGGATTATTTGCGGGTATTTGCTCTGTTTCGGGGCCGTGTACAGGGCCGTAGGGGGACAGCTTTTCTCCACGGTTTGCAGACAAAAGACCTACCCCTTCGCATTGACCTGTTCATGTTCTGCCCGAAAACTGGGCGGAAGAATGAACATGTTCAATCTTTTTCGGACTGCTGGCGGTATAAAAAAAAAGTCTGGTGGAAAATCCGTGCAGTAGGGACCGTTGCACGGATTCTCCATAGAGTTCATTGATAAAGTTTGACAGACGGTTTACAGACGGCTTTCAAAACTAAAAACCGTCTGTAAACCGTCTGAAAAACCTGCCAAGAAGAAATGCCCTTACTGTGAGATATTTATCTCTCTGCACTTAAAGATAACATCTCCTGCTCTTATGTCAGTGCTATTAGAAGAGCTGTGAATGTCGAACTGATATGTTAATCACTGCTATAGAACCATTCATAGCCTGACTAGGAAGAGAAGGGAAGCATGATCTAAGACTGCTTTCAGTTTAGTGAAAGAGCAAGATGAGTTAGGCGGAACCCCTTTTTAAAATGGTTTTAACCATGCTTATTTCCACTGAGCATGTTCACGAACGTTCCAGCGACATGGGGGTGCATCCCCTGGTCACCGCAAGGGGTTGGCGTACCCTGCGCCGGGGAGCGGAGTCCAAGGAGCCCCTTGTATTCACCGGAGCCCGCCGCAAGGCAGGACGGGCTTTGCCGCAGGGAATCCCCCAGGTCGCTACCCCCGACATAGGACCCAGCAGTGACAGCCGAAGCAGGTGGTGTAGGTACCGGGCGACCGGAGTGTGGAACCGGAGTTGGGCAGGACCGGTCAGGCAGGACTGGCAAGGCAGGAAACGGAAATGTGGCAGAAGTCTATGTCACAGTGGTCGTATGCAGGAACGGGAATACAAACAGAACCGTCAGGGAATACGCTAGGGAACGCACAAAGATGTCACTAGGGCAGGACACAAACAAATGGCGGAGCTCGACTGGGATAGGAGGTATCCGTTATAGAAGCCCGTGTCCAAACGCCATAGGTGGAAAGGGAACACCTGTAAGGTACTGGCCCTTTAAATCCCAGAAAGTAGTACTAGTACTTGTTTAAAAATTAGAATTATACGTCACCTTTCTGATATTAGAGCACCCTTCAGTACTGGTATTTCAATGGTCTCCAAACACTTCATGGATGTACACAATTCAAGGAAAACTGTAGTAATCCAGCACTCGTACACGCAGGATGTTGGAAAAATGAAGAAGGTTCACTTTTTATTGAAGAAAAGAAACTATAAAATCATGGTAAAAAATCCAAAACACCACAAAGGTTGACGCGTTTCAGGCTTATCACTTTCAGCACTTAGTCGTAACATATCAAACCAATGGTGCCATACTTCAATATATATCCAACACCAAACCAATTACTTGTATCACCTGATGTTTAAACTCTCTATATTACAACTGAAACAGAAGAAAAAATGTATGACAAAAAATGTATGCCAAAAAATGTATGCAAAAAACAGTTTACAGTAAAACCTGAATATGTGATTGATATCTGAAAGCATGAAAAACATGTATAACTGCATAACCAAGAATTTTATTTATACATATAAAAATAAATATCATATAAAGTAAATCCGACTTTAATTCAGGCCATGGGGAATCTGGTGTCCAATACTAATATCAAAAAGCCTCCCTGTTCATCAACGCTCTCCTCCAATCTCCTACGCCGGTAATGGTTTACTAACGTGTTCATTGGTATACACTAAGATGTTGTAAGTGTCACCTTGATGTTACAATCGCGGAAATGGTTTGGGACACCCAAGAAATATTACGGAGGCTGCAATGAGTAGCGTCATAGGGATGTGTTCCCTCACTGGATATTGAGGACATCTGGTGGTGCACCTATATATGCCACCTTACCACCCAGATCACACCAAATAAAGGTACACTACATGTTGTGGTTGACAGTACATAAAAAGTCTTAAATTTTATAACATTTTTGCCTGTTGTAAAATGATTCAAAATGCTCCGCTTTAAACCATAGGAATTACATTGCCCGACATCTACTAGTACCGCAATTTTGTAAGGATCCTTTTAGATCAATTCCAAGAATTTTGTTCGCCGCACGATTAGCAAGTATTGGTTATCATGCTAGGGAAAGTGGAAACCAATGTTTCCAAGGGTTTATTCCATGGGTCATTAGAGTGGATATGTAAATTACAATCCATTTTTTGAGCAATCTTCATTATGGACAGGATCACACTGTTAGCAACAGGTATAAATCTTATTGATAAATCATCGTACGTAATCTCAGTAAATTGTCTTGCTGAACATGTAGTGAAAACATAGCGCAAAATTTTCATCTTTTTTCCTTAACAATCCAGTAACGCACGCATCTCGCTATTCAGTATCATTTTGCATAAGTAGCCTTATTTATCACCTCTTGTATACTGCCAATTAGTATACCGCTCTGTCTATTTTTAACCTCAGTACACTGATGAACTCTCTTTTCACCTCTTCTCATACGTCTCAGCCCGCTGCAATTTCTTTTAGATCTAATAATATACTCCAGTGAGGATAGATTGAATTAATTACATTGAATAAGGATGGGCAACTAGGAGGCAGAAAGGGGCACAATGTTCCCTGATATGGGTTTCCTATAGGTTTGAGAAATGAATCTACAACCACTGACAGATCACCCTCAACCTAGAGATATCCAAAAAAGGCAATGTTCCTGTTCCTTGTAATTTCAAAAGTGAATTTTAAATTCTCTTGGTTATAAATTAATGTAATCCAAAAATATTAAGGGTACGGACATAGACGATCCCTGCCAAATTAGCAGGGATACGTTCTATGTACCTCCTCATACCAGAAAATTTCAAACGGCAATTGGAGTGTTGGAAGAATAAATATACCTACTCCTACCACTCACAGAGAAACATAAATGTATTGCGAGAGACGGGGAAAAAACAAGCCACCATTGGGACATTCTTGAAGTCTTGCAAGTAAAAAGAATCATAGAAAAAGCAAAAATTTATGTCCTAACAGAAGCGTAAGTTCCAAATTAGAATGTTTGTTTAGATTAATGAATCATAATTGGTGTATCTATGCTAACTGGCATGTGGAGTGCCTGTAGGCAAGAGGTCGTGTGGTATAGAGGTATATTGTAATGCAACGATTGTCTACATGAAACCCACATGAAGGCAGGCATACATGTGTGACATCTTTAAAACACCTGAGTGACCGCCGTAGAGTCCCAAGAAAATCGGTGATCTAAGTTACCAAAGGTTGTAAGATGGCATCATAACCTGGTGTTTATATGTTCATAGATAGAATCAAATCCCAGATATAAAGGGCGCATAGGGTAGGAGGGAAAATCATTCTTATGTACTTTTGTAATGCGTGTAAAATCGGTATTTTATGGAATTTTAATACTCATAGCTTCTTTCTGTTTGTCAGAAATGAATTCCTAAAAAAAAAGCCCTTCTTCCAAAAGTTTGTCTTACCTTTCTGGGGAAAATTTTTAGAGGGATCTGACGTTAATTTTTTGTAATGTGATCTGCTAAATTGTGAAAAAAAAAAAAATCTGCCTAAGGATAAAGATCTTTATCCAATACATGGGACGAACCCCCTTATTATCTGCGGATCGTATATTGAGGTAAAGGTTAGACTGTAAATCCTTAAGTGCTGTTAATTCTTTTTTAGTCATTTACATTGGGCCTCCGAGTTTGTTTTACATGGTGATCTCCTGAGTATATACTGCTTGACTAAAAATTGGAAATCCTCCATGGGCTGGAGTTCCTAGAATGAACAGGGTAAAAATCACTGTTTATGATATACATGTTAAATTAAAATCTTGTGTAGTATATTAACAGTGGTGGGGGACCATCATCACCATGTTATTCAAGTCCTCCAAAAGCCAATATGGCTCTCTGTCAGCATAAGTCTCAAATCCACGGGGGAAAAAAATGTCCTTTATTTCTTTATATAAGACGTATATCATTAGTTAACTAATTCCTGAGATTCAGAATTCATCATTAAAAAAATGTTTCTTAAGTGTATGGTGTGCACAAGCCGATTAACATCCTTAAATTGTTTATAAAGGTTGAAATCGGTTGATGGAGACATACTACACCAGGCCCTTACTCAAACACTGGGGAAATCTGATTCTTCAGACAACATGCATGCAGAGTAAATTAAGTACACGTGCCTAATTATTAGAGACAGTATCATCACATGATTCAAATTAGAAAATTAGATGTTGTGTCGGGGGCTATGAAGTTCCTGAGTCTCGGAATCGGTGGTATATGTCATCACGCGTGTTTCCTGCCCCCTACCCTGTATACCACCTGGTCCGCGGTGTTCCCCTGGCGTTTTTTGGGAAAGACTGTCCTTCCCTGTTATACTGTAAATGGGAATCATCAAACCATTCTGAGTCAGAGGTGTCCGAGTTCCTGTTTCTGTGCTGTCTCCCTCCAAAGGTAAAAAGCAGACTTTTTCTGTTCTTCTCTTATTCCTATATTTTTTCAAAATCGGTTTAGGAAATAATATGTGCATAAGTGGAATTCTGTTTGGCCATTTATAAATTTTACCTTGGGCATAATCGGAGGAATCTCTAGCGAATGGACTGCTTGATAGAAATAATGGATCTCTAGTATAGATATATTCACTTTAAGTTTTTCATCCAAGATTTAAACAGAGGATCTTTGTTGAAGGAGGATTATAGCTTCTCAATGTTCATTTAGAGAAGTGTCCAGTTTAGCTAAGTGTCCCTGTTCATGTCTAATAATAGGCTGCATCAATTTGTAGAGAGTCACTTAGAATTATATTCCACTCATTTATGAAAGGCTCTTCGTATGGGAACTCGTAGGGTACTTATTTAATCTCAGTCCTCTTGTATCATCCCATTGTCCACTACGGACTGGAGTACGAGTGGTTGTGCAGTCCCACCAAACTCTAAGTTGTTGTGACATTATTTTTTCAAGTTCGGACATCTTTATTATTCGCAAATCCACATTCTCTCTGTTGCAAACTCGCAGTATCATGCTGAAAAATTTCTTGCTATATTGCGCATAGCAGGGTGGTTATCACCCTGTATAAGTGAAAGTTAGTTTCCAAGGTGGTAATGAGTGACCTTCCATGTTTAAGATGTATTTATACACGAAACCTTAATCTACCAATCGCATGGAATAAAATATTGCAAGTACATCCGAAAAAAACGCTTACAGTTATTAGCGTGTAATCTGGGAGCAAGAGTGCTCGCAGCCAATCCACATGTGTTAGATAAAAGTGTGATACACAGCTCACCGATACTTGGGTATTGCAGGGTACGTGAATCCTCCTGTTCAGGGGCACTGGTGCCCAATGTGGATATATCCAGCTGGAATGAAATGGTGAAAATACAAGGAAAAAACTGTAGTAATCCAGACACTCGTACAGCGGATGTTGGAAAAATTGAGTAAGGTTCAACTCTTTATTGAAGAAACGACTATAAAATCATTGTAAAAACATCCAAACACCACAAAGTTGACTCGTTTCAGGTTATCCTTCAGCCTTAGTCGTACATATCAACAATGGTGCCATCTTCAGTATATATCCACCCACCAAACCAATTACTTGTTCACCTGATGTTTAACTCTCTATATACCACTGGAAACAGAGAGAAAAAATGTATTGCAAAAAAATGTATGCAAAAAATATATGCAAAAAACAGTTTACAAGTAAAAACCTAGAATATTGTGATTGATATCTGAAAGCATGAAAAATAATGTATAATGCATAAACACACAGATATTTTCTAATACATATAAAAATTAATATAAATAAAGTAAATCCGACTTATAATTCAGGCCATTGGGGAAATCTGGTGGTCACTATACTAATATCCAAAAAGCCTCCCTGTTCTACAACGCTCTCCTCCAATCTTCCTCCGACGTAATGGTTTTACTAAACGGTGTTCTTATGGCTATTACCCTGAAGATGTTGTAAGTCACCTTGATTGTACATCACGAAATTGTTGGACACCCCAGAAATTATTCGGAGGCTGCAATGAGTAGCGTCATAGAAGTGTTCATGCACGCGGGGATATTGAGACATCTGGGGGTGCAACCTTATATATCATACACATTACACTGATACACCAAATAGGGTGAAAATTCGATGGTGTGGTTTGACCAGTTCATAATAGTCTAATTGTTTACTTTTGCCTGTTGTAAATGATTCAATATGCTTCAGGCTTTAATCATAATCTACAGTGCCCGATAGTGCTTAGTATCTGCATTTGAAGGATCCTTTTAGATCAAATCCAAGAGATTTTTCCGACGATTAGAAGCTATTGGATTATCATGCTTGGGGAAACCATGTTGTTCCAATGGTTTTGGGTCTTTTTGGATATAAATTTACATCCATTTTTGAGAATTTCACTTAGGGACGGGATCCACTGTTAGAAGGATAGGTAAATTTATTGATAATATTATAATCTCAGTAAATGTCTGCTGAACATACGTAGTGAAACAATAGCGCAAATATTTTCATCATTTTTTTATTACCAAATCCAGTAATGAGATTCATCTCATCTACTGCATTGAGACTTATTTATCCCTCTCTGTAGTCTGCCAAGTTTTATACCACCTCGTATTTTTTAACCTGTCACTGATAACTCTCTTTATTCTTTTCATACGTCTCAGCCGGCTTCAATTTCTTTTAGATACTAATAAATTCTCCGTGGGTAGATTGTTATATTACATGATATGGAACTGGACACCCCCCCCCCCCACTCGGCAGAAAGGTACACTGTTCCCTGATATGTGGTTTCTATAGGTTTGAGAATGAATCTCACCACTGACAGGATCACCCCATCAAACCTGAGATACAAAAAGGCAATGTTTGCTTCCTGAATGTTCAAAAGTGAATTTTAAATTTCGTGTTTGTAATTATTGTAATCCAAAAAATTTGGGTACAGACATAGACGATCCCTGCCAAATTAGCAGGGTATTGTCAATGTTACATCCCATGCCAGAAAATTTCAGAGGCAAATGGATTGTTGGAAGAATAAATATTACCTCTCCCTACACAAGAAAACATTAAGATGTTTGCGAGATACGGGGAAAAAAAAGCCCCCATGGAACATCTTTGAGTTTGCATAAAAAGAAATCATAGACAAAAGAAAGAAAAATTATGGTCCTAACAAGAACCTCACGTTACACCAATAAATGTATTGTTTGAGATGTAATGATCATAACTGGTGTATCTATCTAAACTGGCATGTGTGTGCCTGTAAGGGCAAGGTCGTGTGGTATAGTGTTATATAATGCAACGATGTCACATGGAAACCACATGAAGGCAACGGCTTCCGATGTGTCTTAAAGCTGTCATCAGGGGAACAGTGTCCTTTCTGCTCTAGTTGCCATCCTAGTCATGTAAATTAAACAATCTACACACAACTGGAGAATTTTACTAGATCTAAAAGAAAATTGCGCTGGGCTGAAGATCGTTATTGTAAAGGAAAAGGAGAGTTATCAGTGACAGGTTAAAAAATAGAGGGTAGATTAAAACTTGGGCAGATACAGAGAGGGATACGCGTGGGAGGCTCTGCGACGCGGCGCGGGCCGGCCGGCCCACCCTCACGGGCCCGGCCGGCCCCCCCCTGTCCCCCCCTCCCCCCGACCCCCCCCCCCCCAAAACCTCACCCACCCCACCCAACCCCCCAAACGCACCAATTCCGACCCCCCCTCAACCCGGCCCAACTACACCAACCCCCCAAACCCACCCCCCCACCCCCCCGCCCCCACCCCCCCCCCCCCCCCCCCAGCCCCCCAACACATCTCCCCCCCCAAACCAACCACCGAGGGATTAATAAGGCTCAATGAGAGATAGAGTTGGATCTCATACTGGACTTGGTAATAAAAAAAAGAAAAAAAGCATGAAATTTTGCGCTTTGTATCACTACGATGTTCAGCAGGACAATTTACTGAGATTTCTTATATTATCAATTAATTTATACCTGTGCTAACAGTGGATCACGTCTTAAAGAAATTCTAAAAATGGATGTAAATTTATATCCAAAAGGACCCAAAAACCAATGGATAAACATGGTTTCCCCTAGCATGATAACCATTACTTCTAATCGTCGAAAAAAATTCTTGTGCTCTTGATCCTAAAAGGATCCTTCAAATTCCCGGCGGTACTAGTAGATGTGGGCAATGTACGATTTATGGTTACGCACGAGACACTAAATTTGAATCACTTTTAACCAACAAGGCAAAATTTCATAAAACGCATAATCATTTTATTCAACTGTCAGTACCACACACTATGTAGATGTACCTTATTTGGTCAGTGGATCAGTGTAAGGGATCACAGTATATTGGACTGCACCAACACATGTTCTATATCCGAATGAGGGGATAATCACATCTATGACAGACTACTAATATGCAGCCTCCGTAATTGTTCTGGGTGTCACCAAAAACAATTTCCGACAATGTACATATAGGTGACTTACAACATCTTAGGTACATAGCCATTTAGCTCTCACGTAAGTAAACCCTTTAAGCGGAGGAGATTGGAGAGACGAGCGTTGATGAACAGGAGGCTTTTTAGGTATTCTCAGTATTGGACACAGCACTCTTACCCAATGGCCTGATTTCTAAGTCGGATTTACCGATTTTTTATATTATTTTTATATGTATAGATTATATCTTCTTGGTTTTATTGCAGTTCTACATACATGCTTTTTCATGGCACGCCTTACGATATCATTCACAATATTCTAGGTTTTACTTGTTAAAATCTGTTTTTCTGACAATTATAATTTTTTGGCATACATGTTTTGCATACATTTTTGCAGCACTATCTTTTTCTCTATGTTTCAGTGGTATATAGAGCGTTAAACATCAACGGTGCAAATACTTAACTTGGTTTGGTGGGTGGATATATATTGAATGTATGGCACCATCTGTTTGATATGTTACGATAAGAGGCTGATGGAAATGAAGCCTGAAAAGGGTCAAAATTTGTGGTTGTTTTGGATGTTTTTACCATGATATTTATAGTTATGTTCTTCAACTTAAGAGTGATAATCCTTCTTAATTTTTCCAAAATCCCGAGAGTGTAAGAAGATGCTGGGATTACATACAGTTTTCCTTGTATTCAACATTTCATCTCCAGCCGGATGGATTTCCCATTGCAAATGTGCCATGAAACAGGAGGGACGCTCACGTACACACTCGCTTTTTTCCCGAAGTATCTGCAGTGAGTCGCTGTTCATCAATTTTTACATACTATCACTGCTACAACAATTCAGACACAAAAGGTTTCTCCTTTATGGGGCTCGCAGAAAAGCGCAGTTAAAAGCACCCGGCAGAGAGAAGGGGACACACTTTATCGCAAAATTCTCTGTAGAGGATAGACATTATGTGGAACGAGTTCAGAATAGGGGGCCGATCTCACATATGGATACATAAAATAACAAGAAAGACCTGGTCTGTACCAGTACTGAGTTAATTGTTGCACAATATTAGTTGTTGTACATATTCCTATCTATTCGCTTGTTATAATCTTCTCTTTCTCGACTGGTTGAACACGACTTATTTATTAATAATTGCGTCCTGTCTACGTTTGTTATTGATATTATATGTCCAACTAGTTGTTGCTTTGACAAGGAAATAAAAGAGTTAAACTGTGGCAAGACTCTCAACAATCAGGTGTGACATTCTGCTGATTAGATTGGGCTTATAAAAGTTCTTTGCCACTGCACGGTATCTACATGGCTATGATAGGAAGGTTCACTTCCGAAACGCGCGCTAAGGCAGTGTTATCGTGTCTGTTTGTCTAGTCCACTTCTCTTCTCACCATGCGAAATATTTTTAATTATTATGCTAATAAAGTTTCGAAAAAGTTCTTACTTCAATTACCTGGATCGGTTGCTGGAAATATCTCTCTGTTTTGTGGATAGTGGTCGTATGCAGGTACGGGAATACAAACAGAACCGTTAGGGAATATGCTAGGGAATGCACAAAGACGTCACTAGGGCAGGACACCAACAACTGGGCGGCGACGACACGCGCACTCGACGGCTTTCTATACAGCCATGTACCAAACGCCATAGGTGGAAAGGGAACACCTGTAAAGTACTGGCCCTTTAAATCCCAGAAAGCTGCTCACACGCGCCCCTAGTGGCCGGGATATTGCAAGCAGAAGCAGAGACTGCAGCGCGCCGCCGGAGGAGGAAGAAGGATGGGGCCAGGTGAGTTAACGCGCAGAGAAGCACATGCCGGGTGTGGCTGTGCCTGGGGTCGGACGCATGGTCCGTGGCACGGGAGGAGTCGGGAGGCGCGAGCGGTCACAGTCCAGGCGTCGGACCGCAGCGTGCGACCTGACATGGTTTTTAGCAGTCGCGCTCTGCACAGCTTACATCTGCGCTTCATCTGGCTGTGGGTGGTTTTATCACAAGCAAGTAATCTCTAAGCATACTCAACTTCTAGCGAGCAAGCCCTTACTCTGACAGTGCAGGAGATGTTATCTCTAACAAGATTACAGATAAAGCCATGCTTGTTAGTCCTCCCTGCACATGTGCCTTTTGTTTAGTGAAGCTCATCTTGTTAGATATAATTAGTTTACTACGATCTTAGTCTGTCAGTGGGATGACCTCACTCTCTGCTCTCAGCTAATCAGATAACAGACATGTCTGGTATGCAGGTAACCATAGAAACCTGTGTGCACTTTAGAGCACATAAAAAAGCTTGTATCTCATGACTAAAGTAAAGTCTATTGACCAATGTATTTAAAAAAAAGGCTTCATTTAACTGTCCCTTTATGTCAAAAGCTAATCTTTGCAACTTCCCCGCTTATTTCTAGTGCAGAAAACCCCTTTAATGCTGTGTAAGGGACTAACAGAATAACTTCTTGGGAAAACACAATTGATTTACATCTGAAAGTCTGCTACGAATGCGAGACCGTGTTAGTGTCGTCAACAAAAAAATACCTATTGTATATTTTAAACCTTTTTTGTTTATTTTTTAAATTTTCCATCTCATTATCAATATTTGAAAATAATCCTGAAATCTTGCAGTTTTCACTTTGGCCACTAAGCCTACTTATATATAAAAGCAACTAGTATAATCATGAGGGACCAAGTAATAAATTAATACATCATGATTCTTTATTAGTAGATTAGTAAAAGAAAAACTCAGGAAAATGTAATAAAACACAATCATAAAACTTGGGGAAGAGGATTAT
The DNA here is from genome assembly GCA_025379985.1 of Phyllomedusa bahiana. NCBI lineage: Eukaryota > Metazoa > Chordata > Amphibia > Anura > Hylidae > Phyllomedusa > Phyllomedusa bahiana. The sequence continues at coordinate 132,927 of JAODAL010005212.1, forward strand.
CATAGCTCACAATAAGGAATAATAGCTCATTACAATGGTAGCTGAAATAAATATATTAAGATGCATGTAAGTTAATAATTCTGATCATTGTGTGCACACTCATTAAAATCCCATGTACATTATACGACTAGAAATTAAGTGAAGTGCTAAAGTGCATGACAATCAGTGCATCGAAGTGTCTCACAGAAAATCTCTCACTTTAAAAAACTCGGTCGCGTAAAAAATGCTAACGTGCAATGGCACAAGTACAAAATCATAGACAAGCAAGTATTGTTTTATATACCAAAATATAATTTTCTCAGCACCAATCAAAGTAACTGGTCAATACCACAATAATAAATACATTAATAGAGCATAATACTTACCCAGGTAATGGATGTAAAAAGAATTTCATTTTTATATTTGGTGTCTTATGTGATTGGATAAGTCTAATAATAGTCTGACACTTCCTTGTCTGTAGAGAAGACTTCAGCAGTCTCCTCATTATGCATAATGGCAGGATTACACTGAAAGGTGACACCAATATGTACTGATATAACAGGATCCACTATTCAAGATAGGAGATAGTCACAGCTCCCCCTCTCACCCTCCCTGCACACTAACTTATTCCCAGGTTACAAAGCTTGGCTAGAAAACTCTCCTATAGAAGTCAATGAGTCTACTCCTATTCAAAAGATCCTAGCTCCATGAAGCCGCTGTAAAGCATCTCTCTAAATGATGTTAAAAGCAGCTCAGACTAGATGGTTGCCCTTATAATCATACAAAGAAAAAGAACTAAAAAAAAAATCTATAATCAGAAAATAAAACCACTAAGAAGAAAAGAGTATGTATTAGTATCTTATTTTAATTACTAAAAAAAATTCTTGGACGCCGCCATCCCACGCTGTTTAACTCCTAAGATGCCGTGACAAATATGGCTGGAGCATCTAAATGAATGGGAAAAGGTGCCGTGCACCATTCCTCAGTCCGATTGGGCCGCCCACTGCGAGATCGTGGTGCCCAGATCGTTTAACATGGCAGCTAAAAGCCTTGTGAAGGCTTCGATTGCCACCTTTTTATTGTTTTACTACTTCCTGCCCCAGGCAGGAAGTGGTGAAACCGCCGTATTGGTACAACCTAATGCTGTGATGGTGAACCTATGACATGCGTGTCAACACTGACACACGTAGCCATGTTCGCTGACACACGACAGGGGCGTCACTAGGAGGTGTTATCCGGGACACAAACCCCAGATAAAACTGGGTGTGCCCCGATCCTCGGCGGGCTCCAGGCCGCTGCCGTGGGCCTGGAGCGCCGACAGTCTCTTCAGCTGTATGTGCGTCCGTATGAAATATACTAGCAATGATATGCTATGGCATATACCTAAATTAGGCGCATTAAATATGCTATACGAGGCATACCACACGCCAGATTTTTAACAGGTTTATTTATTCAGGCACATTATACACTCATTTAATGCGCCTTAAAACTGGCGTGGAAGCGCCTTCTCTCTGACATGTCGCCCATATTTTGTACCCTATAGTGGACGCCCTAAAAAAAAAACCCCCACGAACAATGCGTAAGTATCTTTTTTTTTGTATATTCTATGGTATGGTGAATGACAGCATTAGAAAGTACATCTTGTCCCTCAAAATAAAAGCCCTCATTTGTCTCGGTAGCTGGAAAAATCAAAAAGTTATGGCTCTTGGAAGGTGAGGAGGAAAAAACTAACGCATAAACCAAAAAAAACCCCAAAAACGCAAGGTCCTTAAGGGGTTACATTACATGAGGTTCCACATATTGTAGTTACATAACTTGTATGTATTGAGATAAACTACATAAGTGGCATTGCAGTTGATATACTGTTTCATACTGTATTCCAACCCTGTGCTCTCTGATCTAAAAGAGGTTGTTACTTTAAGTAAATGGAAATTTATACATTTTATATTCCCATGTTTATAACAACCAGTTTAAAGGGGTGTTATCGTTTCATTAAATGGTCTTCAGAATAAGGGGACAGTGAAAACAAGCAACTTTGCAATTGGATGTCATTAGCAAAGCTGCCTTGTTCTCACAGTGTCCCTTAGGTTGTGTTTTTGTTTACACTGATATCCAGTGTGGGTCTAATCCCTCCTGATCCCTCGTCCTTGCAATTCACTAGCTGTGAGCTCATTTACATTCTGTACAGCCCCTGGGTCGATTCACCAGCTGTGTCTGACTCAGAGTTAGGGGCCGTAGCATTTTCTGTTTCCACACCTAGCAGAAACAGACTGCAGCAGATTGTACAATGAGAAAACATGACAGTTTTGACCCTGTGCCTAACTCTCCTGCATACATGCAGATCTGTGCCGTTCTTAGAAAGCTGTAATACATCTCCAGCTGTGAGAGATCAGTGCTCAGATTAGATTGAATGCAGCCTGTGGTATGTATACAGCTCTTATAAAATAAGACTGATAGGGAGAGACACAGTGATATGTGGACTCAGAGGGGAGGGGGGGGGGGAGTCTCAGGCCAGCAGTGAAGGGGGAATGATGTCATCCAGCTGGGAGGGGAAGAAAGACCCCTGCATTCACAGAGCTGGGAAGCTAAGAGAAGTGTGACTCAGCCGAAGTAAGGAAGCGATACATCCCCTTTAAGTCAATCACAATAGAATCATATTAGGTTTACTTAATCCCATACCTTTCTATATGGATTTTGCTGCATCATGTGCTTCTGACACTATTTCTGTGGTTCCTAATCAATCCCCAGGTAAGCTGGAGCTACACTTTTCTTCTACAGTGTACAAACAATCATGCCGCTTGGTGGTCATGTACCCTAGGGGGACCAAAATACCCCCAAAAATTCAAAACCACCCCCTTTTATAAATAAAAAAAAAAAAACAATAGAAAGGAAAACATGCTATCTCTGTGGTTGTAAATATTGTATCTATTAAAATATAGTTTTATTTATCCATACAGTGAACATCATAGAAAAAAATACTAAACTCCAAAATTGTGTTTTTTGTGGTTGCTGCATCCCCAAAGAATTGGAATAACTAAGTGAACAAAATGTTGCGTGGATCCCATATAGTACCATTATAAACCATACAAAAAAACGCACACAGATCCATAGAACTTAAATAAAAAAATGTAATGTTCTCAAAAAATGATGATGCAAAACAAATTTAAAAAATGTAGTAGCAAAACATAGAATTTTTTTTTTTTTTTAGTTTCTTACTACATGATATGGTAGCTAAATGACACATTTAAAAAATACAAAATGTCCCCTATTAAAACAAGCCCTCATAGAGTTCTGTGTATGAAAGAAAAAAAAAAAAATTATGGGACTTGGCGGATAGGGAGATAAAAACAAATTCGATGTATACAAAAATAGCTTTGGTAGGAAGGTTTAAACACCCAGTAATTTTTGGGTAAGGCTATGTCTACACAGCTAAGTTTAAATACTGTCGGAAATCCAATGGTATTTTAACTTCAATGCACCATGGTTTTTGCCGTGGTTTTTGTGCAAGAAACCACAGTCGGGTTTCGGACGGGAATAGCCTAAAGCATGTACAACAGCTTTTTAAGCATAAATGGAGCCAGAATTCTACCACATTTTGCGTAGTAAATCTCCTCCTTTGTGTCTTGTGCAGCAGACATCTTCTCTTACGTAATTGGAACTTTTCTGATGGAACATACATCCATGCTGGGCATTGTAGGTGTCTCTGTTTCCTTTCCATGCTAAAACAATTAAGTCTACAAAGCCTTTTGAAGTCAGTAAAAACTAAAATCTAAAGTCTACAGAACATTGAACAGAAGGTAAAGGGTTTGCAGTGGTAACGGAAGATGAAAGGACACACATAAGACACAGGATTTCCTTTATCTGATTGACAGCAGACAAGAGGACACATGTTGTTTTGCATCTATATTTTTTTGCTAAAATGATTAGTTTGTCATCCCATCTCTGATAACAAAAACTGTGTTACTTGAGGGTGAAAAGTAAAGAAGAAAATAGACTTATTTATGAGTCATCACTAGAGATGGGCGAATCGATTCTAAAGAAGTGGAATTCGTTTAGAATTTCAGGAAAACTTCGGTTCGGAACGAAGTCGACGTTTGGGGTACTTCACGTGAACGAAGTGTGCTTTTGATTTATAAAATGGCTGCGAGCACATGGCGTTACATGGGGCAAAGAACTCTGGGAGGAAGAAGGGCATAGCTTGAATGACATGTGCAGAGATGAAGCCAATCAGAGACCGGCGGGACTATATAAGTCCGGGCGCGACGTTGGGAGCTCATACCGCTCTCACTGTACTGATTAGGGAAGGTGCTACCACGGCTGCTAATGATATCTCTTACTAAAGAACTAATTTTTATACAGCGATTTTTTGGGGGGTGTCTCATCTTGTCTCAGAGACTGCTTCTCTTAACGTTCTATTTCTGATTTTGTGGGGTATTGGATCTGAAGTCCAGTGTGCGTCCACTGCAGCTGCATATACATTTTAATGCTATCTGCTCACAGCACATTGAATATCCAAGGGTGATCTAAGCCTGTTCCTATTGTATTCATTTAAAGAAACAGCGTTTTTACAATACAAATACCACTTCATTTTTGACTGCTCAATTCTTTTGCGCAATTTACATCCAGGGGTTAATTAAGCGTTGTTCTGCTGCTGGGGTGACTAAAAGAATTTCACCGCCAAAAAATACATTTTTCCTGTAGCATAATTCACAAGCGAAGGTTAATTACAAGTTTTTCTCTTGTTGTGTAGCGTAAAATACACGCCATTGTAACATGCTACAAGGCTCTTAGTTTTTGGTTGCTCAATTCTTTGGTGCAATTTACATCCAGGGGGTAAGTAAGTGTTGTTCTGCTGCTGTGGTGACTAAAAGAAACCGTTTATTTCACCGCCAAAAAATAAATTTTTCCTGTAGCATAATTAACAAGCGAAGGTTAATTACAAGTTTTTCTCTTGTTGTGTAGCGTAAAATACACGCCATTGTAACACGTTACAAAGCTGGTAGTTTGTGGTTGCTCAATTGTTTGGCGCAATTTACATCCAGGGGTTAATTAAGCACTGTTCTGCTGTTGTGGTCACTAAAAGAAACCCTCTTTTTCAAAGCCAAAAAAGACATTTTTCCTGTAGCATAATTCACAAGCGAAGTTTAATTACAAGTTTTCCTCTTGTTGTGTAGCGTAAAAAACACGCCATTGTAACACGTTACAAAGCTCGTAGTTTTTGGTTGCTCAATTGTTTGGCGCAATTTACATCCAGGGGTTAATTAAGCGTTGTTCTGCTGTTGTGGTGACTAAAAGAAACCGTCTTTTTCAAAGCCAAAAAAGACATTTTTCCTGTAGCATAATTCATAACTGAAGGATAATTACAAGTTTTCCTCTTGTTGTGTAGCGTAAAATACACGCCAGTGTAACATGCTACAAAGGGGTTAATTAAGCATTGTTCTGCTGCTGTGGTGACTAAAAGAAACCGTTTATTTCACCGCCAAAAAATAAATTTTTCCTGTAGCATAATTCACAAGCGAAGGTTAATTACAAGTTTTTCTCTTGTTGTGTAGCGTAAAATATACGCCATTGTAAAACGCTACAAAGCTGGTAGTTTTTGGCTGCTCAATTCTTTTGCGCAATTTACATCCAGGGGTTAATTAAGCGTTGTTCTGCTGTTGTGGTGACTAAAAGAAACCATCTTTTTCACCGCCAAAGAAGCAATTTTGCTTGTAGCATAATTCATATCCGAAGGTAAATTAAGCCTGTTTGTGCTTTTATATTCAGTAAAATACACAGTGTTTTTAAATGACACATACAAGTCAATTTTTCCTGGCCATTTGTGGAGCGCAATTTATATCCAAGGGTTACCCAAGCTTGTTACTGGGTTCATTTGGAGTCAAATACAGGGTGTGTATTTATCATATACAGATATCTTCATCAAACAGTGTCTATACAATTTAGAACAAACAGTATGTCAGACAGAGAGGTGGCTGGCTCTTCACCTGCGAGTGGCAGTGGCACAAACATTCCTGGAGCAGCCCCAGGTCGCAGCACAGCAAGGGGACGTCGCAGCAGGGGTCACTCGGTGAGGCCACAACTTCCACTGTCATCTAGCGGCCGTGTGTTGACTAACAACCCAAGGGTTCTTGATTAGTTGACTAGGTCATCCACTTCCTCCCAGAAGACATCGGACAACCCCAGCCAAGAGTCGGTGGGAACGTCAGACACAACCCTTAGTTGGCATGGCCCGGGAGCGGGTCAGCGGCACTCACCTGTCCTCAATCCGCCTCTGTCCCATCCAGTTCCCTTAGCCAGAGATCTACTATGTGGTCTGGGCTCAGTGCCACTATATAGCGAGGATGAGGAGGACAGTCAGCAGCTACTTGGCAGGGAAGAATTGGGCCAATATCCCCTGCTTTCAGTAGGCGGCAAAGTATAGATGTGGAGAGTGGCACGGGAGATCATGTTGTGAGGGGTCAGCCTCTGCATACCAAGACCGGTGATGAGGACAGCAGTGACGATGAAACACAAATCGATGATGATGTAGCCGACCACACTTGGGAGCCGGGTGAAGCAAGGGCTTCATCATCGTCAGTAAAAGAGGGCGTCAGCTTGCGCGTCAGGCAGCAGCGCAGCCAGCAAGTGGGTTGTGTGGCCGTGAGTCAGCAGGGTAGTTTGAGGTCAGGAGCCAAACGGCCACGGGGTAGAAAACCCGCTTTGCAGGTCCAAGAAAGTAGCGGCATAGGGGCTCAGCGAGGCAGCGGCGGTAGTAGTCACTCAGTGCGGAGCGTTGGCGGTAAAATCAGCTACTCGGCGGTGTGGCAGTTCTTTGCTAAGACACCGGAGGAGCCGAATATGGGTATATGTAGAATCTGTGGGCAGAAAGTGAAGCGTGGACAGGGAGCTAACGTTGGCACCCGGCCCTGCGTCAACACATGCAGCGTCACCATCCGGTGGCCTGGGAGAAACGTGGCTCAGATGTGGTGGTCCATCCAGCCGCCGCAGCAACAGCAGCAGCAGCAGCGCCCAGTGGCACGCATGCCATTGCAGCCAGTCAAGGCTCCACCACCTCTGCAGAAGGGAGTTGTTTCTCTTTGCCGTCATCTCTCGGTCCAGATGAACTTTGCCACCCCAGTTAGAAGGTCCGCCCGACTACTGGGCAGCCAAACTGGATGTGTGGCCGCAACTTGCCGAGTTTGCAGTGGAGAAGCTGTCCTGCCCGGCCAGTAGTGTGGGATCAGAGCGAGCGGGTGTTCAGTGCGGCAGGGGCCATCGTTACCCCAAGGAGAACCCGCTTGTCCACGGGAAATGTGGAACGATGACCTTTGTCAAGATGAATCAGGCGTGGATCGGCAGGATTTCCACAAAACCAATTTCCTTAGGCGTCAGACTACATCAGCCATGACGCCTCACCCAAAAATGTGAGAAATGAATCTGGTTCAGTCACTATTTTGATGCCGCCACCCGCCTGATGCCACACATCTGCTGACAGTTTCTCCATCTGCCACCAACCATCTTTATCAAGGGACTGGTATTGCACCCACCTCCACACTCTATTGTGCCAATCTAGACCTCATGCTGCTGTTTTCTTTGGTTTCCGTTTACATCCACACTGTGTCATTGTGCCACTCTCTGATCTCATGCTGCTGCTGCTGTTGTTGCTGCTGCGGTCACCTCTACACTGTGTCATTGTGCCACTCTCTGACCTCATGTTGTTGCTCCTGCCGTCACCTCCACTCTCCGTCATTGTGCCACTCTGTGGCCTACTCCTCTTTTTGCCACCTCCAGAAGTCATTGTACCACTGTCTGACCTCATGTGCTGCTGCTGCTGCTCCCGTGCCCTCCACACTGTGTCATTGTCCCCACACTGTGGCCTACTCAGTTTTTGTCACCTCCAAAATGTCATTGTGCCCTGTCTGACCTCATGCTGGTGCTGCTGCCGTGACCTCCACACTGTTTTCATTGTGCCACTCTGTGGCCTATCCTGTTTTTGCCACCTCCAGAATGTCATTGTGCCACTGTCTGACCTCATGCTTGCTGCTGCCGTGCCCTCCACACTGTGTCATTGTGCCACTCTGTGGCCTACTCCAGTTTTTTCACCTCAGAATGTCATTGTGCCACTGCCTGACCTCATGCGGGCTGCTACCGTGATCTCCACACGTGTCATTGTGCCACTCTGTGGCCTACTCCAGTTTTGCCACCTCCAGAATGTCATTGTGCCATTTGTCTGACCTCATGCTGCTGCTGCCGTGCCCTCCACATGTGTCATTGTGCCCACCTGTGGCCTACTCCTCTTTTTGCCACCTCCAGAATGTCTTTTGTGCCACTGTCTACCTCATGCTGCTGCTGCTGCCGTAAACCTCCCACTGTGTCATTGTGCCACTCTGGGGCCTACTCCTGTTTTTACCACCTCCAGAATGTCATTGTGCCACTGTCTGACTAATGCTGCTGCTCCCGTGACCTCCACCTGTGTCATTGTGCCACTCTGGGGCCTACTCCTTTTTTTTGCCACCTCCAGAATGTCATTGTGCCACTGTCTGACCTCAAAACTGTTTGCTGCCATGACCTCCACAACTGTGTCTTTTGTGCCACTCTGTGGCCTACTCCTCTTTTTTGCCACCTCCAGAATGTCTATTGTACCACTGTCTGCCCTCATGCTGCTGTGCTCCCGGGTGACCTAAACACTGTGTCATTGTGCCACTCTGTGGCCTACTCCAGTTTTTGCCACCTCCAAAAAGTCTGTTGTGCCTCGTCTGACTCATGCTGCTGTGCCTTTGCCCTCCACACTGTGTCATTGTCCCACTCTGTGGCCTACTCCTCTTTTTGCCACCTCCAGAATTTTATTGTACCACTGTCTGACCTCATGCGCTGCTGCTGCTGCTGCTGCCGTGACCCCCAAAACTGTGTCATTGTGCCACTCTGTGGCCTACTCCAGTTTTTGTCACCTCCTTTATGTCATTGTGCCACTGTCTGACCTCATGCTGCGCTGCCCCCGGGACCTCCGCACTGTGTCATTGTGCCACTCTGTGGCCTACTCCTGTTTTTGCCACCTCCAGAATGTCATTGTGCCACTGTCTGACCACATGCTGCTGTGGCTGCCACCATCACCTCCACACTGTGTCATTGTGCCACTCTGTGGTCTACTCCTGTTTTTGCCACCTCCAGAATGTCATTGTGCCAATCTCTGACCTCATGCTGCTGTGGCTGCTGCCGTCACCTCCACACTCTGTCACTGTTGCCACCTGAGCTCTCAGCTTGTTTTTTTCCAGCTGTCGCTCCATGACTTTATCAGGCTACTTTCCCCGCTTCAGTTTTTTTGGTCAGTTTTGCCCCCTTAAGTGCCCAGGGAATTTTATAGTGAGCGATTCTAAAAGTGGCGGCAGTCCTGTGCGTGTCAAACTAAAACACAATAATGTATGAAGAACAAACCAAGCTCCCTCTGCATATTTAAGCATGGCACAACGTTCTACAGCACCCTGCAGGCTCTGTGCAGCCTGGAAATAGCTGCTTTTTAACGCGATTCGTCCCGAAGTAATTCGGACCGAAACAAATTTTGTCGGAAAATTCGGTGAAGTAACCGAATCGAATTTTTGAGATATTCGCCCATCTCTAGTCATCACCATTGATTTCTGGAACTTTGCATTCCTTAATAGAGATAAATTATATCACAGTACCAAAAGTCTCTAAACATAACTTAATTAATTTATCAAAATGAAAAACAAATACATCAACATAAGGGTTTGTTCACACGACGTTTTGCCGCAAAACGGATCTAACAATTGTCAGTGTGATTAACATTGCTTTCAATGGCAAAAGCGCATTGCTGTTCTCACGGGAGATCGCCGATGAGCTTTTGAGAGCTCTCCTGCACTGCGCTTTTCAATTCTGCTTTAAGAATTGACATGTCAATTCTTCCTGCGTTCTACGCAAGTGAAAGCCCATAGGAAATAATGGAGTGCGCTTTTGGCACCTTTCCAAAAGTGCTACACACTGTGGGTACGTATTGGCGGCGCTTTGGTTCCTGAAAGCGCATCCGAAAAACGCAGTGGGTTAAAATTTTAATGTCTGTGTATAATGTAATATATATATGTGATTCAGGATCGATCACATTTTATATACGGGAGTATTGGATCTGCCATACTCTCTAATAAAACTTTTTAAAATTTAATGATTATCTCCAGAATTCCCTAATTTTAGTAACCAGCACTTGGCGCCGGTAGATCCTTTTGTTTGTTCCTTTCTATATACACTCACCGGCCACTTTATTAGGTACACCTGTCCAACTGCTCGTTAACACTTAATTTCTAATCAGCCAATCACATGGCGGCAATCTCCTGCAGTTCAAACCGAGCATCAGTATGGGGAAGAAAGGTGATTTGAGTGCCTTTGAACGTGGCATGGTTGTTGGTGCCAGAAGGGCTGGTCTGAATATTTCAGAAATTGCTGATCTCCTGGGATTTTCACGCACAACCATCTCTAGGGTTTACAAGAATGGTCCGAAAAAGAAAAACATCCAGTGAGTGGCAGTCCTGTGGGCGGAAATGCCTTGTTATGCCAGAGGTCAAAGGAGAATGGGCAGACTGGTTCGAGCTGATAGAAAGGCAACATGAAAGCATGGATCCATCCTGCCTTGTATCAACGGTTCAGGCTGGTGGTGGTGGTGTCATGGTGTGGGGAATATTTTCTTGGCACTCTTTGGGCCCCTTGGTACCAATTGAGCATCGTTGCAACACCTTGTGGAATCTATGCCACGAAGAATTGAGGCAGTTCTGAAGGCAAAAGGAGGTCCAACCCGTTACTAGCATGGTGTACCTAATAAAGTGGCCGGTGAGTGTATATATGATATGAGACAAGGAGTCTCGCGTCATCTGCATGAGGTTCATGACGGAGATTTTTCTATGATCACGATCTTACCGATAGAACAAATTCCCGAGTCGTGTCAGAATAGATTTCAAACTCTGCAACGCAGAGGACGATACATCCAGAGGGTTTGAATGAGGTGACAGAAACCATAATTGTATAAAGATGACTATGTAAAAAAATGTCTTTCGTTTTATCCTGATCTATATTTATTAATCTGCTGAGATATTTTATAGTCTCCGTTTAACATACATCTGCAGATTATTTACTTTTTCTAGTTTTTTATATGTATACAATTTTTATGAATATTTTTAAGGATATAAAAATGCTTTTAATTCTTTTTTTAGAAGGTGTTGTAAAGTGAGAATACATTATGATAGTATTGGGCAGGAATTCTTGATATACTCCCTGTGTTAATTGACATGTTTCCCATTAATCAATTAGATAAACCTGTGAAGTAGTGGTTTTAGTATTTAGAGTCCAGTTTTTGGACTGGCATCATACCCCTGAGGAAGCGCCACTGTAAGCGAGAAACGCCAGAGCGTCCGGTTTATATATGCGTATCTAGCCTTGTTTTAAATGATATGTTTTAACATTTTCCAAATGTGATCTACATTTTATTTTCTATAATAAAGTTTTTCTTAATCTGAAAACTTTATTATTATCATTATTTGTCCCCTTATGAGCACTTGGCGCTGGGATAGTGTCTCTTTCCCTTCCTTTTTCCTTTTATATTTAACCTAATTCCCCGGAATCTGGTATTGAAGGGATTACACAGCTGCCCGTGCTGATTTTAGGGAGGACGTCCTCACATTGTCCGTGGGATATTGAGTGTTGTGCCTCCTGCCAACTGAACAGGATTTTGCAATTGCCTTTTTAGTGCTGTTTAAGCCGTCTTGTGTGCTGTTTTTTTCCTTTTTTTTTGATTTTATTATATTTAAAAATTTTATTTCACCAATTTTTAAAATAATTTTTTAATATTAAATTTTTTTTAGTAATCAATTATTAAAAATAGCCATTATTAATTAATAACTTGTAATTATTAATTAATAATTATTGTTTATTAATAGTTATAATAATCATTAACCATGAATAATAATTATTAATTAATTATTAATAATTCATAGTTATTAATTAATTATCAATAGTTAATAATTATTAATAATATAAATAATATATATAACAGTATATAAATAATAATTATTAATGATTAATTGTTAATAAATAATAATTAATTAATAATTATTAATTATTAATAATTATTAATAGGGTTAAGGGAAGGGGTAGGGTTAGGGTTAATAAGAGTTAGGGGTAGGGTTAGGGGTAGGGTTAAATCATTAAAAGTAAATTAATGATTATCTAAAGGGTGTATTTGGTCATGGAATAGGTTAAATTAATAAATGATAGGGTTAAAAGGAAAGGCTTTGAGAAACGGATCCGAAAAATGCATCCAAAAAACGCATGCAAAACGCATGCAAAAAGCATCAGCTGTTGCGTTTTCTGGATCCGCTTTTTGGATGCGGTTTGGATGCAGTTTCCTCTAGTCAAAAACGGATCCGTAAAACGTATCAAAAACGGATCCAAAACGTCGTGTGAACAAGCCCTAAAGGTCCAAAACAATTAACCCTTTTACAAACCACCCACTGACTTTTACCATCAGCCGATGCAGGTCGTCTTTCTGCAGAGACACCAACACATGTTGCGGCAGAAAGAGGGGTTTTGCAGAGCAGTCTATTAATGCCAGGTACCGAAGGAGACCTCAGATCTCTGTTGCTTAACCCTTTGATTGTCCGTGACCACGGCAAAATCAAAAGGAATTCCCCTGCTATTCTGGGTTCCAGTGACCCAATGGAGCCTGGGAAATATCTATGCAGTCAGCCCTGGGGACCTAGAGTAGCCCTGGGGCTGTCTATATAGCAAGCCTGCAGTCAGGGTATGTTGTGTGCTGCCCTGACTGCTGCCTGTGTCATACTGACACAGCTTGTAATGTATTAGCATACAGGAGTATGCTAATACATTACTGAGTATAAAAAAGTGTAAAATATTTATCCCTTAATGGGATTTAAAAAAAAAAAAAAACAAATGTAGAAAAAAATAAATATTTCAAGTGAACTTTGTAACGCTACAATGATCCTTACTATCTTTCTCATGCATAACTTGTGTTTATATATCTTATTTGTAATAGATTAGACTCAATTTTTATTTTTGTCTGCTCAATATTTCATGTACTGTAACGGCTGGGTAGTGGAGCCACTGGACCACAGCAAGTGGTGATAGTTAAGCCACGCCAGGGGAAAGGAATCTTAGTAGCCCCCGGTTTTCACCAGAGCCGCCCCAAAGCGGGATGGACTTCTGCGGCGTGAGGCTACCAGGTGTCCCCCCTGACGTGACTCGCCTGCGGTGGCAGCCGAGGTGCAGCGTGGTACAGAGTCGTAGTCCGAGAATCGTAGTCGTAGGCAGGCAGGAGGTCAGGGCAGGCGGCAAAGGTTCGGAGTCGAGAAACGTAGCAAGAGGTCTGGTACACGGTAAGGCGAGAATATACTTAGGGAACGCTTTAGCTAAGGCACGAGGCAACATAGATCCAGCACAGAGTGACAGTGAGCGTAACCTTAAATAGAGGAGGCGTCTGGCAATTAGCCAATTAAAGGCGCTGGCCCTTTAAACTTGGGGGG